>OU015494.1:23529899-23819899 GCA_907164885.2 Dolomedes plantarius
TGTTATGGTTCGTGATGTGACTGAGCGATCCGTCACTGCCATGCGCACAATTTGCCTGTCATCACGTGAAGTGGTGCGCTGAGGTGGATGCGATCGAACACGCCGGTCCGTCGTACCCTCCTGCATCCAACGATCACATATCCGCATTACAGTTGTTTGGTTTCGTCCAACACGACTACCGATTTCCCTGAAAGATAATCCACAATCTCGTCAGGCTACTATCCTTCCTCTGTCGAACTCGGATACTTGATCAAAAGATGATCGCTGTTTTCGACGAGGCATAATTGATCGTTTTTTTTGAAAAAAACACAAGAAAAACACAATTGCCGAACTTGAAATCGTCGAAATTTCCAAGCCTTAAATAGCGCTTTGAAGTGGCGCCACAGGCGCGCGTGATGTGCGTCGGCGTCGAAATTCTAATCATTTGCATATCTCACCTCCGCTAATGCATGTTGTAAATTTCATGTTATTTGTATGTTTCATTCAGGGTGTTGCATTTACAGTGGCCAGCAGTGTATATATATATATATACATATATATACATATATATATATATATATATATATATATATAATGAATGTATCCGATATATGTGTGTAAGGGTGGGTAAACATAACTTTTTGATAGCTGTGCGATGGAGGTATATTCTATAGCGATAAATTTTACGTGATTTTTAATAAGCGATGTCCCATAACAACGACTTCTTTTATTAAATATTTTCACAAGTATTCCTTATGACGCGTGCGAATCGTAAGTAACCAATTAAGCTAACTTTAGGAGCAAATTATGAAAATGCAAACCTGCGAATCCCAGCCTTTTATTTTCGACCTCTAAGCGTCTGTCTTACAGATCAAGACGTAAAATATTAACAACCTACGCATAAGAACTTTAGCTCCTTTTCGTAAAAGAATGTTAATTTTGTTGCAAAATTTGTCTGAAACTGATAGTTGCTTTGTACATTTATTACGTCATAAAAAAAATCTGCAAAATTTTTCAATAAATTGGATTTAAAAGATACTCTTTTAAATTAAAACATTTCTACATAAAGGATATAATTTCTACCTTGAGAACAATAGTCATTAGGCAAAAATTAAATATAAACACAAAATTGATTTAGAATATCAGAAAAGAATTTTTGTTAATCTCGTCTAAAAAAGTTCGGAATATGGAAGACATCATATTCCAAAAATTAAATTCCTTATAAAAAATAATAAATAAAAATTTAAGTACATTCAAAAATTTTCAACCCAAATACTTCATTTCAGCCTTTCAAGTTGCATGACATTTGCAGTCTAATACTTAAAGTTGGTTTTTCAGCGCAGTAAACTCAGATAACATAAGTTATATAACACACTTGTTTCGATAACACAGTTGCGATGACTCAGTAGTATTTGAACTCACTTACATCCGCGTTCAAAATCACGGATAGTGGTTTGTTTAACTCACCACCCACAATAACCCACGCGAAGTGGGTTGCAGAACCCACTTATTCCGGCGGCTGACCGACTTTTTTTTCTCTGTGTAGTATCAATTGCATTATTCTTAAAATTCTTAGCTTTAGATTTACTTTTAATAGGTTGAGATTTCACAATATATAAACCATTTTCCCCATGAGCAGTAAATACAGTTTCTTCATTATCTTTAACTTTAACTTTTCCATTTTTAAATATTAAAATAGCCCCTCCTTTGTCAAGTTTAAAACATGATATTAAATTTTAGATATATTAGGAACATACAAGACATTTTTAAGAGTAATTACAGAATTATCAAATTTTACAATAACTTCGCCCTTACCTTCAACAGCAGTGTGTGTGTCCTTGATACAACTCCCTAACCTTTCGGTTTCCAAGGGAATAAATTTGGTGAAAAGTTCTTTCGACCCACAAACATGGTCGGTTGAGGCAGAGTCCAGGACCCACTCACAGGAAGGTTTAATGGTGGAATAAGACACGGACAGATAAGATTTCTTACTGTGAAAGTTCTCAGAATCGGTACTTGAGTCACGCTTCGGTGGGGATCGTCTCGTCATCTGTCTCCGGTGGGGTGTTGAAGATCTACCTCTGCGTAATTTAGGACATCGGTTTCGTAGGTGATTCTTGCTCTTGCATTCATAACATCTCCGCGTTCTTGAGGGTGCAAATGATGATGACGTATCACGTGCTGGTTGTTCTCGAGTAGAGGTGGACGTCCATGCTTGATGACTGCGGTCATTCTCCCGTTGCGACAGCCTTGCTTGTTCAGCGAGAACTTCATTAAGGATTCTTGAAAAAATCAGGTCATCCTTTTTCTTTCTGTAGATTGTCTGTACTAGTCCCTCGTAAGGATCCGGAAGGTAACGAAGTAATTGAAAGACCTGGTCGAGTTCTGACACAGGTTCCTTTGCATCCTTCAACTTCTCAGCTAGGGATGATAACTGGGCAGCATATTGCGAAATGTCGTCATCCTTCAACCTCGTTGACCAAAACTGGTGTTTCAGGTGCATAACACCTGCTAACGAATCTGGCTCAAAATACGTTTTCAGCTTCTCCCAAGCTTCACGACCATCGATGGCTTTCTCGATGATGTTTCTGTATTTAGTTGGCAGATTTAAAAATATACAGGCCAATGCCTTCTGCTCCTTTTCGTGAAGATCTTCGGCTACGGCTGTATCCTCATCCTTGACGGTAACGGCAGGTTCCAAGACAACTTTACTAAGTCCCCGCTCTATTAGCACCATTCTCATGGCCGAAGTCCATGACGAATAACTATTTTCTGTCAGCGGCGGGACTTTACTGTAAAGGTCAAGTTGCGCCATCCTTACTCAGGAATTTTTACAGGAAACAAGATGATAAGCTAATTTAACGAGTCTGGGCCCATAACCTTCTAATAGAGTCTCGATATAGATGATCGAAAAACCCAATCAAGCAGAATTAATTGCGCTGTGGTGCTGAGCACGGTAATGGCTCAGAAATTGAACTTATCTTTTTAACATCAAAACAATTAAAGTTGAGCCAAAGAAAATTTAAGATAAAAAATTAAAGTAGTTTATTTAAATTAAAAACTTAAAAAAGAAATACATCAACCGGTTACATGTCCGGTAAAAAAGAAACAAGTAATAAAATACGATACAAGACTAATATGTCAAGTATCACAAAAATAATTTAATGCAACAGCGATACACCACCGCTAAACTACAGTCAGACTCGTTATATATAGTGCTTAAACAAGGTTAACAAGCTGCAGTTACATTTCTGGCAGCCAATCACAAAACAATGAAAAAATTTGAATACTGACAAAAAATTTGCATTTAGCGAATCAAAATGCAATGAGAGTTTATCTTTCGCCGGAAAATGATGATGACGTCATTTTCCAACATGGCGTTGTTTACGAATAAAAGTTCGAAACTCCCGCACTCCGCGGCAAAGCGAACATGAGAGGACACATAAATTAAAAGGAAATAATAGGTGTTTTTATATGTTTAGGTGCCTTTATTTGCGCATAGTTGCCGGGATATAATCAAAGTTAGGGATAGCGATCTTTATAAGTAAAATATGCCGATAAATGGCGCTTACTCCTAACAGTAATGAACATGGAGATTTGCTAAGAGTTCGATATATAGAAAATTTGGATATAGGGAAGTTCGATATATGGAGGTTCGACTGTATATATATATATAAAACAGTTCCGTAACTGACTCATTCACTGACTGACATACAACGCACAGACCAAACCGCTGGACTTAAAGGGCTGAAATTTTGCATGGCGATTCTCCTTATAGGGTAGCGGTGCACTTAGAAAGATTTTTCAAAAATTCTTCTTAGATTTTTTAAAATTAAATTTTTAAGCTGTTTTTTTAACTTTTTTTAAGTTTGCATTTAAAATAATAATTTGAGGGTTATAAAATTTATACAACCTCTGACAATAAAGTTCGGTGAATGAAGTCAGAACGGCCTATCTGGCAACACTGGCCAAACAAAACGGTGCACCTGTGTAGCGGTATGTGTTTACCATCTGCCCCCACCGTTGTTCAGTTCAGCGTCGTTTGTGTTCCGTGTAAGACTTGTTTTACAAAGTGCTTGTTTAGTGCGTTTGTTTCGCGCGACAAATCGTTACTCAAAAATTAGGGATGAGAAAAACGTGTTGTCGTCTTGTGCCACATCACTTGGATGACGATCACAAGCAGGCACGTTTAGAGGCTTCACAGGATTTTGTCGAAACGGCGGATGCGACACCAAGCTTCTTGAACTGTATTGTCACTGAGGATGAGTCCTGGTGTCTCAGGTACGACCCTGAAACAAAACGGCAAAGCATGGAATGGCGTTCTCCTGCATCAACTCGTCGGAAAAAGGTCAGAGCAGAAAAATCACTCATCAAAACGATTGTCATCACCTTTTTTGATAGTTAAGGCATTATCCACAAGGAATTTCTACCTGAGGGAAAGACGATGAATGCTGAAGGGTAGATTGAAATTTTGACCCGTTTCATGAAACGTCTACGCAGGGTACGACTGCAGAACGCACAACAAGGTTCATGGTTTTTTGTTCACTACAATGCTCGCCCTCACACAGCCAATATCGTCAAACAGTTCCTGGCAAAAAAGGGGGTGGTGCAAATTGAACATCCACCGTACTCGCCAGATCTCAATCCTCCAGACTTCTTCCTATTCCCACAACTCAAACTCGCTTTGAAAGGAAATAGATTTGACGATATTCCTGACATCCAACAAAACGTGACGAGGCTTTTGAACTCCATCCCAAAAGAAGACTTCTTGCAAAGTTTCCAGAACATGTATAGCAGATGTCAGCGGTACATAGTGATGGGAGGTGACTATTTCGAAGGACAGTAAGGTAACTTTCGTTAATATTTCATCTACGTTAATGTTACAGGACTATTCACCGAACTTTATTGTCAGACCTTGTATTACAAGAAAGATCATAAAAATTTCTTCAAAATGAAACATTTTTCGAATCTTTACCTCCAATTTCTGATGAGTTTTTAAAGATTCATTTTTAAAATTTAATTTATTAAATGCTGATCACGTGATTTTTTTTCTGGTACTTTACATAAATTTATCGTCACGTGCAAAAAAAAATAGACAAAAGAATATTTTTTTTCTTGCTAATGCGGCAGACGATTGGACTTTAAATGTCTTTAAAAATATCCCTTACGATTTTTTTATAAATATGTTTTTTTTACATCAATTGTATACATTGATCGTCGTATTTATTATAAATATATACATATTTATTTTTTTAATTGCATACATTGCATACATTGACCGTTGTATTTAATTTGAATGTACTCCGTAGAGAAGCGCGGGTTTTCAGCTAGTATATATATATATATATATATATATATATATATATATATATATATATATATATATATATATATTTATAAAAAAATCGCAAGGGATATTTATTTTTTTTTATAATATCCAATCGTCTGCTGCATTAGAAAGAAAAGGAATATTTTTTTTGTCTATTTAGTTGTTATGCACGTGACGATAAATTTATTTCATGTACCAGAAAAAGAAATCACGTGACCAGCATTTAATAAATTAAATTCTAAAAATTAATCTTTAAAAATTCATCAAAATTCAGAAAATGACGGCAAAGGTTCGAAAAAGATTTCATTTTAAAGGAATTTTTATGATCTTTCTCCAGATATAAATTTTATAACCCTCAAATTATTATTTAAAATGCAAACATAAAAAAAGTTACAAAAACAGCTTAAAAATGTAATTTAAAAAAATCTAAGAAGAATTTTTCAAAAATATTTCTTAGTGCACCCCTACACCATAAGAAGAATCGCCATGCAAAATTTCAGCGGTTTAGTCTGTGCGTTGTATGTCAGTGAGTCAGTCAGTGAGTCAGTTACAGAACGGTTTTATATATATAAATATGTGTGTGTATATATATATATATATATATATATATATATATATATATATATATATATATATATATATATATATATATATATATATATTTATATATATATGTATGTATATATGTATATATGTATATATATATATATATGTGTGTATATATATATATGTATATATATATATATATATTTATATACATATATGTATATATACATACGTATATATATGTATATATATATATATATATATATATATATATATATATATATATATATATATTGTTACGGAATATAATTAAGTTACGGAATATAAATTGTGGACTTCAAATACTGAGGGATAGCAAAATGCTAAGAATTAAAAAAGGGAACATAATTGATATTGTGAAATAATAATTAGGTTGAGTGACTTACACTACATTTACATTAATATTGATGGGAGTAGTTAAACCGATGCATGTGAGTTAAATTAGATGTAACAGGATTACAAAGTAAACTGAAGCATGCGGCCATGTGCCAAAACTAGAAAAATGCTAACGTGCATAAACAATGAAATTGCACAAGATGGCAAACAGTATAGTGGAAATTTTAAGCGTTGTGTAGATTAGTGTAGGTGATAGTCCTATCTAGAATAAAATACATATCCTGCACAATTTACAAAGAAAAGAATGGCCTGACTCATTGAATAGTTTAAATAATAGATTTATTAAAATTAGCATTTAAAAAAAACATAAAAGTAATATCGGTATGGTCAATGGCAATGGTAAAAGAAAGTACTCACATAATACACATTTTCAAAATGTCATTCTTTCCCCACATGGGAAACTCTTAGGCTTGGCCTAGGAGCAGTCACCTCGACACACACAACGAGAGAGAAAATTACAAGGTCACTGACTGTCCGCTGGAACCTGTCCTAACCACTATTGTATCGCCCCACCTGGAGCGATGGTTAGCTTGGGCCAACGCCAAAGGCTGCCATATTGGCAGTTGATCGCAATTCAGGCTATTTTACAATTCTCACACTTATTTATAGTTACAAAAAAAGGGGGCTTGCATTAAGATGAATCTAATTAATAGGTAGAATGAAAGTTACGAATAACTATTCGTGACATCCTCCCCATTAACGAGAGAAAAAAAAATTACTTCCTACAGACCTGTAGTTAGGTTGCGCAGGCCTAACCACAAGTTGGCAAGAACAAGTTTAAATTAATCAGTTATAAAACAAAAGCTAGTACTTTTGGTTGTTTGGCCCAGTACAGTCAAGATACAGAAATCAGCTTAGGTATACTGTATAGAAAATGTGTGTGTGAGTATTCAACAAAAACTTTTCCTCGACATATGATCATATTACAAATATTGATCAAAATTCTGACAATGGTCAAAATACATTATACATAAGCCTTACTCAATTAAAATTTGAACACAACATGCAGTGACAGTAAAATGTTTGCATGATATTAAAAGTTAGGGAGTTGCTGCAGAAACCTAGTGTGACAATAGTCAACACAACAAGGTCAGTCAATTACATGACATGTTAACCATAAAGCAGAACAGTGCTGCACTCCATAAATGAAAAGGTGAAGTGAGTACCCGTGCACTGGCACACACTAATGGAGCAAACAAATTGGTTAACTTAAGGTATTCTTAATTACCAGAATGCATTTAAGCATTTACAGCATTTCTCTATATATCTCCCAAAATAAAGATAGGTGGCCAGCCTTCTTATTAAATTATTGTGAAACAAGGTCACAAAAATGAGCAATAATGGCACAGAGTATTGGCTCATAGGTAAGGCAAAAAGACAAATTGATTTAAAAGAATGTTTCATACAAAGTTGTCCATCAAGGGATCAAAAAATTAAACATATGAACTTAAAAAAACAATTGACCATACACATAAATAATAATAGAAATCACCATACACATAAATAATAAAAATGACAATATACATAAATAATAGAAATGACCATATACATAAATAATAATATAAATGACCATACACATAAATAATGAGAGCAATATATATATATATATATATATATATATATGTATATATATATATATATATATATATATATATATATATATATATATATATATATATATATATATATATATATATATATATATATATATATTTATATTTATGTATATATGTATATATATATATATATATATGTATATATACATACATATATATGTATATATATGTATATTTATATATATAATATATATATATATACATATATATTACATTATACAAATCGTTTAAATTTCTGGATATAGATGGCAGTGTAGAAGTGGAATGGTTTAATTCCCCACGGTGTGTGGCCAATAACGGATATACATATATATATATATGTGTGTGTGTGTGTGTGTATACGTTTAGAGTTGAAAAAATAACGTAAGGAACTTCGTTCCTGACGGGGGGTCCCCCGACCACACAATTTATTTTTTTCTTTCAAAATCGCTGGACTTTTTCAAAATGTTCCATGCACATTCCATATCATTTAAAAACCTTAATTTTATATAAATTCACCATATATATAAAAATACAACTGTACATTAAATTTCTTTTGTAAGAATCAAAAGCCATAACTACATTTTTTTCTGTATCAATCTATTACTTTTTATGATTTTGAATCTTTTTTCTTTTTTTTCATGGTCTACAAATTTGAAAAATATTTGTGGTTTTAAAGCATGATGCACGCTTTTGTGACAAACACTTCAATTAACAATCCTGAGAAATTTGGAAGAAATTAGAAGAAAATTAATGCTCAAGGGGAATTTCGAAAAATGCTATCGTTTTTGAAATTTTTTTTTTTTTGAAAAACAGGCCTTATTCTGCCACAAAATACTTATTTGGGAATTTTAAAATGTCTTCAGTGTTGAAAAAAATAACATTTTTTTTTTTCCTTTTTGTATATAGAGTTTAAAGTTCGAAATTTAAAAAAAAAGCGGTTGAATGTCCCTCGTCTCCTTAATGTAGCATAACGCACATGTGCATGATCTCACACGAATAGTATAACTCAACTAATTCTAATCATAGTAACATTTTATAAAATACATGTGAAATATGAGATCGGAGTGGATTCCGAATTAACTAACATTTTTTTTTTTTTTTATCCAATGCGGAGGCACTTGTATTCAAACATTGGCCCTTACTACGCCGCAGTTTTACTGTCCATTTTATTGTGGGGGCACCATATAGGCGGACAGCATTACCCCCTATGAAGGGACGACACGAACGGAGGCATTTTTCGTGGCGCAACGCTGGGACTCGATCTGAGCACCCTCAGCACCGAAAACCAGCGCGCTGTACCACTGGGCCGCCACAAGCCCCTTAACTAACATTTTTTTTTTTCGGATTTCGCAGGTTTCTTCCAAGTTACTGGAAATTTACAGCAGTAAGAGTGAGCATGATGAAGTAAGAATAGCAGCTCTAATTTCTTTATTCAAATGTGTTTCCAACGGAATCGTGGACAAAGTAGTAGAGGTTTATTCGACAGAAACCAGCAGACAAGGTACGTTTAAGAAAAAATTATACTCGCAGTTGTTTTTGACATTTTTCTGCTGTTTACTTAAACTTTTTTTCCCCATAAACTGAATTTGTTTTTAGTTCTTTATGTGAATTAGTGCAGATATATAATAAACACATACTTAAGGTATACTTGAAAATTCCATCAAGATACCTTAACTTTTTCTTTAACCTAGCGATATTATAAATTTGCGAATTTTTTATGAATTTTTTACAACATATTTTTTTCGTTTACTCCTTCGCTTTACACAAGTTCATAATCAAACATAAAGAAAAATGAGTAATCACACTAAAAATATGCATATCTCTTTAAAAAGTGCTTAGTTATTATTTGATCGTTAAAATAATGAAACTCGATTGCAAATAGAATTTTAAACAAATTTCACTTTTCTAATATTGCAGTGACTTTATTCTGAAAGGCAATCTGTTAGAAGAATAGGATTTCTGTAATATGCCACTCAATAAGGATGTTATATATCAAAAAAATCCTTTATGGCGTTAAGAACCACATACAGTGTAAGGATATAAATTTTATCAGTTCTTTCGATGCAGTTGGGGCGTAGATGCATGCAGCATATAGCACTCAGAACCTTTAGGACCGACAGGTCCGCGTATTGATTTTCATGAAATTAAGCACTGTAACTAATATGGGAATATACATACGTTCAGGATATCAGGTTCTGTGAGAGTTATAGGCGTATAAGATTATTCATAAAACTAGGCGTTATAAGAGTTAAGAGTGCACAAACAGTTCATCAAATTAGACTGTGTAAATACTTTGAGTGCATGTTCATGAAATTAGGCGTAAAAATTTAATGAAATTATACGTAAAAGACTTTAAAGTGACACACAATCATTTTAAATAAATATTTGTATGAATATTAAGTACATCTTCCTTACATTGGATTCGTTAAATTACTGTGGACTTTCAACTTCGCCTATGGAGGGAAAAATTAGAAAACTATCAGGATATCTCGAAGAAAACGAAGAGATAGAAGAAAGCACCCCTGATAATTAACTAAAGGATTTTTTCCATCATGATGTAAAATAATTAAAACACCACCAGATCGAAAATGAAAAATGTGTGGTGGGTATCAACCGTAGAAAACGATAAGAATCACATTATCAATGCGAGATGAGTAATTTATAGCTAAAATATTTCCTCATTTAGAGCTCTTTCATGCTATTCTAAATAATTAAGTTTTCTTAATATTTTTGTAAACTGAATTTATAAAACAACTTAACTCTTTTAAGTGATTCATATGAAAAAGAGACGGAAAATAACACAAGTATATTATTTATGAAATGACCCTCTTTTAGTTAAAATTCTCATCAAGGCAAAACAATATTTCGAATACGGATAGCCAATATGTCACAATAATTTAGCGATGAAATATTGGTTAGTTGCCTTGTGGACCCTTACGGTCCCATTTCGCCACACGAGGGACCTACAGCTTAAATCTGACTTCGTATCGTTACAAAATCTCTAGCCTCCCGTAGTCACTTATAATGAACTAGCTGAAAACCCGCACTTCGCTATGGAGTAGATTCAAATTAAATACAACGGTCAATGTATGCAATTAATGCCAAAAATCATAAATAAATATACATATATATACAGTCGAACCTCCATATATCGAACGTCCCTATATCGAAATTTTCTATATATCGAATTCTTAGCAAATCTCCATGTTCATTACATAGAAAAACTGTTTCTATATATCGAAAAAATCTCTATATATCGAAATTTTTTTCACGACATATTGGGAGATTTTATTCCACTTTAGAATAAAATCTCCCAAATTTTTGGCGTTTGAAACAATATTTCGTATACTTCAATTCGTGGAAAATGTCCCTGATGAAGTTTTTAATAGACTGAATAAATGCGAGCATTTCTCTGATTGACTTACCGCAAAACTGGCCGTTCAGCAAGATATTCGTAGTTTTTTTTTTTTAAAGAATGTAACTGTGATCACTGTAACCACTGTCTGGATTATTGTTTTTTTAAAGATATATAGTACGCAATAAATCTTTCACATTAATTCATTTTTTAGTTATTAACTGTCATTTAATGTGATTCACATATAAATTGGAATTGGAGTTTCGTATAAGAAAATTAGCTTTAATTTCAATGTTTTACGAGAATTATTATAAAACTAAGATCAATTCTATATATCGAAATTTCTATATATGTTTTTTTTTTCCGGCATTTTGCTACTTCGATATATGGAGGTTCGACTGTATATATATATATATATATATATATATATATATATATATATATATATATATATATATATATATATATATATATATATATATATATGTGAAAATATTACTAACTACCTATAATCGCCCATTCTGTATTTCATCTCTGCCATGGTAACCCGTCCTTCTTGTCTTCACGTAAACGCTTCGCCTTCCACATACTAACTTCCTCCGCCAATTCTGGCAACCTCTTTCACCTAATTCTATTTTGACGCTTTTTTGCAAGAGACGCGGACTGGCTCCGAACGGATTAAGATGTGTTAATCTTTACGTCGAATAAATTAGTTTGTTCCTGACCTGAGTTTATTATTTTCCGGCCACGATGTATGCTCTTATTTCATGTGATGTCCATCCGGAAATCACATATATATATATATAATAAATACGAAGATCAATGAATACACATGATGTAAAAATATATATACCGGGTGGCCATAATTAAACTGACAGTGCTCACAGTGTTCTGTAGCGCGATCTATTAGCGAGAATGACGCCACATTTTGTAGGAAGATTAAACAAGACGGGGGACGAAGGATTCCACGAAAAAATAAATTTGTTCCAAAAGTCACCGCTAGGGGAATATTTGGCGCTGTGTAATAGAAAATAGAGTGTTAACAAATGCAAATCAATACGGAAATTACCTTTTATTTTGCATTCAAATGAGGTTCAATGTGGCTGCCGTTGTTGTGGGCCACATATTGCATTCTGTGCACAGTATGCACAACAGCAGAAAGTAACATGTCTGCAGGAATCTCCCGTACAGTCCGTGATATATTATCCTTCAACGTAGCTAGGTCCTGGACCACTCCTTGATAGACCTTGGACTTAAGGTAACCCCATAGCCAGAAGTCGCATGGGGTAAGATCAGGCGACCGAGGTGGCCATGCAGTTGGAAAGTAGCGGCTAATGACTCTTTCTGTTGTGAATTTCTGTCGTAGCAGCTGTTGCACCCGTACAGCAACGTGTGGAGGGGCTCCATCTTGCATGAAAATGATTTCCCCCAGGCATTGTCTTTGCTGAAGTGCCGGAATGACAAAGCTGTTCAACATGTGGCGATATTTCTCTCCGGTAACAGAACAGGTTTCCGGTCCTGTCGGGGTAATGTTCTCATAGAAGAATGGACCTACGATAAATTCCGCTGTGAACCCACACCAAACAGTTACCTTTGGTGAATGTAAGGGAATTTCTGTGACTGCATGTGGTGATTTGTCATCCCAAATTCGGCAGTTCTGGGTATTCACAGTTCCATGTAGGTAAAAGTGGGCCTCGTCTCCCCATAAGATTTTCCACGGCCAAGCATCATCCACCTCCATTCTGGCAAGAAAGGTGAGAGCAAAAGTCAATCGCTTATCATGGTCGGGGTACAGTAACTCCTGTACACGGCTGATCTTGTACGGATAGAAGTTGATAATCTTTCGTAAGATTTTCCATACCGTACTGTAAGGCATATCCATATTCCGAGCTAATCCACGAGCGCTAGAGGTGGCAGCAATATTGTCTGGTCCTCTGTCGACAATCGCTGTGGCAACTGCTTCGATTGTATCCTGTGGTACAGGTTTTCGTCCTCTGCCTGACTGAACCTTCAGAGAACCTGTTTTCTCAAACGTCGCAACCATTGCTTTTAGACCATTAACTGACATAGGACCGTTACCTTTACGCATTTTTTTGTGCGTTCTAAAAGCACGAAGAGCGGCTGACGCGTTGCACTGGTTGAGGTAAAAGAATTTGACCAGTAACGCACGCTCGACTAAAGAAGGAGACATTGCACATAAACTTTCAATCCGATTGATTCGAAACGTAACACATTGCCTTTTAAAACCCAAGCAGCTGGCACTGTGCCAATGGATGTAACGTGAAATTTGAATAAAGAACTTCTTCTGCTCAGCGTACGTGATATTGCAGATCACGAGACTTTATCGGTGTTTATGTATATTTTACGCTTTTTTAAAAGTGTTGCCATATTGCACTTGAACTAAATAAGAAAATGTGCATAATAAAAGGTAATTTTATTCCGTATTAATTTGCATTTGTTAACACTCTATTTTCTATTACACAGCGCCAAATATTCCCCTAGCGGTAACTTTTGGAACTAATTTATTTTTTCGCGTAATCCTTCGTCCCCCGTCTTGTTTAATCTTCCAACAAAATGTGGCGTCATTCTCGCAAATAGATCGCGCTACAGAACACTGTGAGCACTGTCAGTTTAATTATGGCCACCCGGTATATATATATATATATAAACATCGTAAGGGATATATTTATAGACAAAATAATGTAGAAGAAAATATTCAAATTAAATGTAATAGGACATACTAAAGAATATAGTACAGTTAATACAGTACAGTTTGAGGAACATATCTTTTATTGTATTTTAATAATTTTTTTTTATAATGTCCAATCGTCTGCCGCATTAGCAAGAAAAAAATTTTTTTTTGTCTAATTAGTTGTTATGCACGTGATGATTAATTTATTTAAAGTACCAGAAAAAGAAATCACGTGATCAGCATTTAATAAATTAATTTCTAAAAATTAATCTTTAAAAATTCACCAAAAATCAGAAATGGAGGTAAAGATTTGAAAAAGATTTGATTTTAAAGGCATTTTTATGATCTTTCTCGTAATATAAATTTTATAACCCTCAAATTATTATTTTAAATGCAAACTTAAAAAAAGTTACTAAAATAGCTTAAAAATTTAATTTTAAAAAAACTAAGAAGAATTTTTCAAAAATCTTTCTTAGTGCACCCCTGCACTATAAGAAGAATCGTCATGCAAAATTCAGTCCTTTAGGTCCAGCGGTTTGGTCTGTGCGTTGTATGTCAGTGAGTCAATCAGGCAGTGAGTGAGTCAGTCAGTTACGGAACTGTTTTATATATATAGATTAGCGCCATAAGGATTAAAAGATGAAATCATATTTAGATGCACGTTGTAAAAAGTGTATGACTTACCAGTTAAACGTCTCATGAAAACCTTTTGTAATATCAGTTTTTTCCAAATTATGGTTTTGGATAATGAATACTGATAATGAATTTGATTGCTTACATTTGAATTACACAACCTTTAAAAGTTTTAAATTCGAGGGTAAATACATTCTTTTTTTTAAATTAATTTGGATTCAAAGAAAAATAGTATATTAAATAAAGCCTTTTTTTTTTTTCAGTTGAAGTATTCACTTGGAGCGTTTTGAGAAACCTAGATTCTACTTCGGATCCTACTAAGGCTAAATTAATGTTTGACATTTCGGATATCAAGACACCTCTGTCAACTGATATAACAAAATTTTCAAGAAATTTCGAATTATCCTTCTTCTCTGAGCTTCTAAACTTAGGTGATATCAAAGAAGCAAATATTATTCATTCGTCAGATTCTTTTCTTCTCAGGTCAGCAAATATTGCTTACAAACTCAATGTCTTTGGAAACCAGGTGGAACCTTTAGAGGTAAGAAAATAACGGCAACTGAAACGAAGAGTACAAGTTGCTGGAATACTTTTACTTTTGTTAATACGTGAGATTTCGAAACCAATTCAAAGTTAAAGGGGAGTCACCACTGAAATAACCAATCGTAGCACAAAACTTAAGCTTCTCCAAGGAGCTAACATTAGGTAAATGTTAACAAGCTAAACACCTCATTAATGACGAGTAGATTTTGACCGTGCGTAGCCAATATTTTGAAAGCTGTATAATTCGTGTTTCATTCTCATACAACAGCATGTACTGAATTTTGTTTGATCAAAATATGCACTCTTTCAACCAAATGTTTACTGGTCACTTTAATATGATTCTAAACCAAACCACTAACTGGTATTTTATATTAACGGACGATTAAACTGTAGATCAAGGTCACTGGCACAGAACTTCAAGCCCCGATATCAACAATTCCTGTCGGAAAAAAAATTAAAATTAGCGATTTACGCTCAATTTTTTTCCTACTCCTTAGATTTATAACTGGTGATATTTTACAGAACTATCAAAATTCTAAGGCCTTTAATAAAATTTGCTCTACATTTGTGCTTTCAATTAAGAATTAATAATTTCAATTCTCATAACACTGCAATTGTTATAGTAGCAAATTTTGAGAAAGGATAATAATTTTCTGATGCCTTTTTCGAGATTCAACTCTACTACCAAAGTCTAATAATAGGTTCCTATATAATATCTTGGAAGTTATTTTTTGGGATCAGTGCATTACTGATTCTTTAAGATACAAATAAATTTCGACAAGAAAAAAATTTAAAATAGGGAGAAAAACTAACGCTGTTGAGCACTGCAAAACTAGCGTGAGATTATTAAGGAAAAAAGGGAGGACTGTGAAGTTCAAATCAAAGCTCAATAGACAAATAGCGTCGTGCGAATTTCAGTATACTGAAACAGTATAATTGTCAATGCTCTTGAGATAAAAAAAAATATGATCTTTACGCACGTAAATATAGTTATTCTGTAAGCACTATGTGAGGTCACTCATTAGGCATTTCAGATTTTCCATTTTTCAAATTCTCTGTCTTCTCTTTAAGAATATAGCACAGCAATTGAATTATTTTGACTCTGACCAAGAACGTTGGAAATATGTGCTACAGTCAATAAAAGTTAATTGATCATTAACTTTTTCTTCAGACTTTAGAAGCATCATAAAGAAATTTCTATCACTTTAACCAATGAAAACTTGATAAAATTAAAATAAATTATAGATTAATTAAAATAATAAGTAATAATTGTAAAATCATCATGCATAAAGGCAATAAATTATATTTGCGACTAAGTATAGTATCTATTTTATAGTAGTCATTTTCCGCAGATTGGAGCACGAGTTGAAGACATGGAGCACGTTTTGGAACAATTATTTGGCCCTGTTGGATTATTTTCAAATGTTAACCTGGAAAACTTGGCTCAGCTGTTGCCTGAACTTATGAGGCGAAGTAAAAGATCTGCTGATAGTTACCAATCTAAAATTGATGCTTTAAGTGAGAGGGTAAGGAAAGAAGTTCAGCCTTTTTTTGCCCGCTTAAAAATTAAGTTATTGTTGTATATATTTAATTATGGTCAGCTAATTAGTTGCGTGTGTCTTCTTAAATGTTTTAGACTTACACACATGCAGAAAAGTATTAATATTTGAATTTTAATTAATAGGAATGCGTAGGAATACAAATAATTAGAGAATTGTTAGGAATATTTCGAAAAAAGAAAAATTACAAGGATTAGTTTGAACCTTTAGATAATTTAGTTTTTCAACAGTTTTTATTATACCTTTTAAGGTTTAGTTAATTCTTTATTAATTTTCATACAGTAAAAAGTACAAGAAAGAAGGAAAATAAATAATTATTTATTTATAAAAATGTATCATTTTTAAAATATTAATAGGAAGTAGATTTTTAAATGTTTCCGACATATGAGTAAATAAGGTTATATAATATATAAAGATTATTTATTCAAATCTTAGATATACATTGCAATATACTTTAATGAGAAATATGTAACTACCGAAAAAATATGTTACCTAGGATAAATTCTTATCAACAGAAATGATAAATAGAACAATTATATAAAAATATCATTTAATCCCTAATTTTTTATAAAGAGTATATAAAAAATTTAGCCCTTCCTCAATTTAATTTTTCTTCTATTCTGAAAAATCCTTCTGAACGAAAAAGAAACGATCAGAAAAATTCCTATGAGGCAATTGTTACTGTTACTTTAAAGTTTTTACCTAAATTTAATAAGATTTCAATCCTTAAAATGCTGTTGTAGATTCGCTGTATTGTTTAGGTTCAATGCAAAACACTTACGTAAACCTCTTACGGGAATTCAGTGATATGTATTTATTCTGACCTCTTTAATTCTATCGGTAAATAAAAGCCTTTTCGTCTTCGTGGACAATAGATTAGTCTAATTACAAATTAAAAAATTTTATTTAGCTAAACTGTTGATATGTCTTTAAGTTCCTGGAGTAAGTTGAAAAGTTTACCTTTGTTAAATGTTTATATATACTATGAAATGTGTATTTTAATGAATTATATGATCCGTTGTTTAGCATTAAAATAATATCCAATTATTCAAAAATTCTCTTACTAAACAGTTAGGCTACAAAAGGAATAAAGTGCCTCATGCAACAGCTTTTGTCCGCATTATGGGTCATGAATTAGGATTGATACATTTAAATGCGGAATCATTAAGACGTGTTGCTGGTATCAAAGCAAACGACTTCCTAAAGAATGTAAGTATGGATAATTTTGAAGATCCAATAATTGTTTACTGCATTATCTTGCAAGTTATTAATTGCGTCAAATCAAATAATAGTACCTGTTTATTCTTAGAGAAATATGTTTCTTCTATCTTCAGTAAAATTCGTACTTGGGGTCCTGGATAGATCAATGTGACCACACAGTTAAAAAATTTTTAAGACGTCTCTTGCCTTTAGCGATGTTGAAATAACTTCAGGCTGTCAGGTATAGTTTCTCGGGAATTAAAGCAACCGGACGCATTCACGATTACGGATCAAGAATGTTGTTTCCCTAATTGTGTTCTGAGGAACACGCCCCCCCCTCCCCCCCCCCCAAAAAAAAAAGTCCCGTTTGGTAAGATGGCTATAATTGTAATTAAATAAATAGCTGTGGAGCAAAATACATTTAACTTCTCAGACAGACTTAACTGGATCTGACTGGAATCCACAATATAAAATATCGTCTCTGTTAGTCACTGTTACAATTACTGTACAACATGGTACAACAATTTTCCAACTTTCAAAAACAAAGATAAATATCTACTGTAAAGACTAGTGACAGTTAAACAAAAGTAAAATTATTTCTGACCGGGGATTACGCAAATTTAATTGAAATTTGTTCAAATATTCTCTTTAAAGCTGGGTTTGAAGGAGCTCCTAGTGCTGTTTTCTTGTGCAATATATTTTACGAATATCCGGATAGATTAAAACAGGCTATTTCAATACCGTCATCGTTTGCAACATCAAATATTCACGTCTATCAGATTTTACTGAATATTTTCTTACAAAAACTAAGTACCACAGCGGTGACTGGGTGCTGTTCCAGATAAACGAATTAAATTTTCATATACTGAGCCAAAATTTTCAGAGAATACTAAGGTACAATAACAAACAATATTCTTCATATTTATCTTCCTTAATGGTTTTTTTAAACGACTACAAGTTCAAAAAAATTGAGAACGGGGACTTTTCATTTTGTTGGTTTATTATGTTCCAGGCACTGTATTTTTTAATATTATCTCTCTAAAACAAAATAATTATGGTAATGTCTGACTTAGACCATAACGATGAGCTTGAAGTGTCGTATGGATGCAGTTTGGTTAAATAGTTTCATGCTGCTGCCCCCATAGCCTCAAATTTTGAAGTGCAGTATATTGCTGAACACGATACATCACACCCCTGTGACTTTTTCCATTCATACGCTGATCAATTGTTGCGTTCCTTCGCTAACTGAAAGCGTTTTACTTTGATCGCAGCAGATAACAACAGCTGTGGACAAATATTTTGCTTCTCTGGCCTGTACGATGTAATGCAAAATCTGGCATACTGCTCGCTCTGCTAGGACATCGAACCTTCTTAAAATAATTTTGAACGAAGTTTAAAATAATCTGTTATTTGATTAACTGTTGCTTGTGTGTTGACCTGCTCAAATCAGTTACCTCTCAACTGAGCTCAAGAATCCAGTAGTCGTTTACGGCCCTGTGACCTGGCTCTTAGTGTGTTGGATAAGGGACTGTAAACTATAATAACTTCCAAAGTTCTTCAATAATTCAAGCAGGCACCCTGTCGCATAATGTTTGTGTTATTGCGCTTTGAGTGGTCGCTCTCATTTATGTATCTTCACTACATCTTTTGCTCATTCTTGCGCAATGCTTTTCGTCAGTCTCTGTTTTTTTTTTCTTACACTGTTTTAGAAATATTACGCTAACCATATCATTGGGGGAGCACATTGTTCAAAAATCTAGTGTTTGTAATATTTTGATGCCGGAGAGTTTACCTGCAATAAATAAACCTTATAGAAACTATCATATATATATATATATATATATATATATATATATATATATATATATATATATATATATATATATATATATATATATATATATATATATATAAACTCTTAAACTCACGGCGCAACAGTCCGATGTGGACCAGGGCCGGCGGTACCCATCTCCGCTTTCGTAACCGTGGGCTTGGGGTGCCATACAGCATATGTCTCAGTCAGGTGGTCAACCTGATGTGGGACCCCCAGAGTTTAGTTCCCAAGCATGCTTGGTCCTCATTTTATCGACCCACAGAAGGGATGAAAAAAAAAATATATATATATATATATATATATATATATATATGAAAATAGTATTCTATAATGAAATTCTCTATATGAAAATAAAGATTCGCCAAAATTCAAAAACCGGAATGTTATAAAATTATTACTCCCTCATCTGAATTTGCCTTAATCTGTTACGATTGCAAAAGATAAACTATTTTGTGAAAGGAAGTAAGCAAAAATCTTCACAGAAAATGTTTTTTTTCCTTTTGGAAAATAGTTTACCCCTTTTAAAAACGATAGGTGTTTTTTAGCGATTTCTAAAACTTGTTACCTTTATTATTGTAACTCCAAAAATATACCATCATTTAAAAGTATAAATTTAACAACACGTCAACAAGATTCTTAAAATATTGAAATAATGACTGTGGTACTGATGTTGTAATATTCTTTTCTCGAACGTACCTTTCTTCAAACTCTGATTTACAATCCTTGATCTGTGTATTACGGAAATGCAACAAGAATCTCGTAATATTTTATAAAATTTATGACATCTGGACATATTTTTGGACCTCAGGTGACCAGCTGTAGTGAGTAATTCTACAAACACAGTTCCTTTAACTCTCTGACATCTATTAAATATCTTTGACATTTTACAGTATCAAGTATAATAAGAGTATAACTCTCTCGCAAAGGAAAATTTGTGTTTATTGCTTTATTTAAGAGAAGATAAAAATACATAAATGCCGTTAAAGTATTGTAGTTTTACGTCTCTTGGCCTTAGTTATCTTAAGAATTGAATTAAGAGATCTGAAGTTCCTCGTTTCAGAGCTCCGAGAAAGTTTCGAATTTTGTTTTAATTTATTTCCCATGAACGCAGTTTATGTTATAAGCGTACTTCATGTAACTCATTTTACTCTTACACAAAAGTTTCGGGGATTTCTTATTTGAGTTTAAAGTGTCATAATACCAATTATGGATAGCGAAAGGTTTCAACTCTGCTTAAATCTTTTTCATTTATTATACTGTTTTAGATGAGACAAAATGACATATTTAATTTTTACACCCCGAAAGCATGGGAGTTAACTTTAAATTTATTGATACCATGAGCAAACACGAAAATATCATCTACACCTATAAACACATTTCAAATACTCACACAGAAAATGCAACACGCTTTCGTTTTTTCGTTTACTTTACATAAACTTTTTCTGTTTTTTTCTGTTCTGTCCAAGATAAAATAAATAATTGCTAATAAATTAAACTACACTTTAAGCAAACTCACAGCTCTCATTGAAATTAATAGTGAGATATCATTTAGCATTAAATGTATGAAAGTCTTGCGACTAATTTAACATTAACTTCATATGAATTGTTTTATCGATTGTAAAGTATTCTCAACATTATATTTTACTCTTAAACACTTTTGTTCAAATTTCATCACTCTGTAACAATCCCCTCTTAAATTCTGTTTAGCTTGCAAATTTGAGAGAAATTGACGTTTCAAAGAATTTGCTGTTTCTTGATGTATCCGTACTTTTTCCAAGTCTCACTGGAAGGGCATATAAGTTAGCTTCAAATGGCAGCATTACTGTTGGTTTGAAAGGACAAGGAAAAATTGATTTGAGACAGCCCAGTTTTCCAATTCCAAGAGTAGACATTGATGGTAAATTTCAACCCAGGTAAAACATGCCTCAATATATTTCGCATTTTCATCTGCAGTTATTTCAGCTTTATCTGCTATTAATTCTGTTACGATGTATACAATATTAATTTACAAAATTAGTATATTAGTATAGCTAACATTTGTTTTTTCAATAATTCTTTAATCGATGCTTACAGACCTAAGACACTGAGGACCTGTTCACATAGTCCGTCAGAGTCAGCGTCAGTGTTACTCGTATTGACATATTTTAAACCAATCACAGACCTTAACAATTCCGTGGCTAATCATTTGGAGGTTTGTAATTGGTAAAATATATTTCAATACGAGTAACGCTGACGCTGATGGATTCTATGTGAACAGGACCTGACTGATTTTACGTTCAAAAAGCTTTTTTCTAGAAATTCAAATTTACTCATAAAATAAGGGATTTTTAACTATGCAGTAGTTTACCAATTAAAGAGCTACTATCAGTAAGATTCTAGTATTCTATTCAGTTGGAACAAAAAATGGTTTAATTTGTGTAGTTCTCACTTCTCAGGGAGGTTAAGTTTATTTAACAATAAGAGAAATCTTAAATAGTGTGTTTATCTCTTTCAAGTTGAAAATTTAAATTTGAAATATAAAACCTACGTACAAGAAACTTAGAGGTTTTTGTATGTATGTAATTATATGTAAAGTGGTGCAAAGTAATTTTATCAATTATGGATTTTAGCCTAAAGTTCAATCATTAAAACCTTATGTCATTGGCGTAAAACAGCAATGATTCGTATATTGGCAGCAAAAATAATTAGATAGGATGTGGTGAATGGATTCTCCAGTATGGTAATTCTTCACATTGCCCAGGGGACCTAGTAGCCAAGACGTTGGCCTCGAGGTCATCTTTGGAAGTTTACTTCTTCTTGACTCCATTGTATTATTGAAAAACTTACTGTTATTTTCTTACTCTGGTGAGAAGTTACAATGACATGTTTTCCTGAAATTACATTAGCTATGCACACTTATCAAATAACCATACAAGTTATAACCTTAGGCAACCAGTGGTCTTTTAATTGAATACAAATACACTGCTGGCCACCCAAATTGCAACACCAAGAAAGACAAGAGATATCACAAAAAAATTTATTTTGTAGATAACATGTTGACCAAGTATCAAATGATTAAATTTATAGACTTCTGTGAAGTGTGGTTCCTGCCAAAATCAGTAGCCAGAGTAGCCGCCATTGTTGGAGATCACCGCTGCCACACGCCTCGGCATTGATTCAAAGAGACTTTGGATGAGTTCTTGGGGTACAGCAGACCAAGCAGCTTCCACACGTTGCCAAAGTTGATCTGCTGTGGCAGCTGGGATGGAATCTGGGTCAATCGTAGAGCAACCATGGACCACATGTTTTCTATCGGCGAAAGATCCGGAGAGCGAGGTGGCCAGGGAAGCAATTCAATCTGGCGATTGGCGAAGAACCGTTGGACAATGCGTGCCACGTGTGGTCGCGCATTATCCTGTTTAAATATGGCTGTGGGCAAGCCCTGAAGGTAAGGAAGGACAACTGGCTCCAACACCTCGGAGATGTAGCGCTGGCTGTTTAAAGTACCGGCAATGCGTACTAGAGGTGTGCGAGAGTGATATCCAATACCGCCCCATACCATAATACCCGGTGCAGGAACAGTGTGGCGGTGCATAACGCAACTGTTCAGCATCCTCTCTTCACGGTGTCTCCAGACTCGAATGCGACCATCGTGGTGTTGCAGACAGAAGCGTGACTCGTCAGTAAAGACAATTTCATTCCATTCTGCCGTCCACATCCTTCTGTCATCGCACCATTGGCGGCGGAGACGTCTGTGGTTCTGCGTCAAGGGTAGACAAAGCAATGGTCGTCTTGCAGACAGACCACTCTGCTGTAAACGGCGTCGAATGGTACGCGCAGACACTGGATGATGCGTTACAGACTGCATGTGCTGTGCTATGGTTCGTGATGTGACTGAGCGATCCGTCACTGCCATGCGCACAATTTGCCTGTCACCACATGAAGTGGTGCGCTGAGGTGGATGCGATCGAACACGCCGGTCCGTCGTACCCTCCTGCATCCAACGATCACATATCCGTATTACAGTTGTTTGGTTTCGTCCAACACGACTACCGATTTCCCTGAAAGATAATCCACAATCTCGGTAGGCCACTATCCTTCCTCTGTCGAACTCGGATACTTGATCAAAAGATGATCGCTGTTTTTGACGAGGCATAATTGATCTTTTTTTGAAAAAAACACAAGAAAAACACAATTGCCGAACTTGAAATCGTCGAAATCTCCAAGCCTTAAATAGCGCTTTGAAGTGGCGCCACAGGCGCGCGTGATGTGCGTCTGCGCTGAAATTCTAATCATTTGCATATCTCACCTCCGCTAATGCATGTTGTAAATGTCATGTTATTTGCATGTTTCCTTCAGGGTGTTGCATTTACAGTGGCCAGCAGTGTATTATATTAAAATAAGATAAATAACTTTTTATTTAAAATAATAAAACATAATATTAACATCGCAATCTTTGACTATGTTAAAAGAGATATGATACTCAATTTTACATTTGGTACGTGTATTTAGGAAGCAAGGTTGATAAAATAATCTTTCTGCGTCATAGAACGTTTTGGGCTTATAAGTCCATCTCTAATTTTCATACAATTTTGTAACAATTTCTGAACGTTGATAAATTTTCTGGTGAAAAACTCTCCCGAGTGACAAGCAGTAACCTTATGGGAATGCATGTAAGCTGATTTTGGTACTGTTCGCGATTTTCATATTTGACTGTACTATTTTAAAATTATCTTATTGCAGCCTTCTAGGAGAAATTACTGCAGCTTTCACCATCCATTCTGATGATTTTGAGCCAGGTGTTAAAGTGGAAACTGTCGTCAATGCTGGACTTGATTACCAGGCTAAGATAGAATTCAAACATGCCAGCTTAGTTCACGTAAAACTCAGCCGAGAGAGGAAGCGAAGTGAAATACTTAATATAAAGTAAGCTTCTAAACTCGTTTCAAAATTCAAATGATATTAAGAATGTTGTTTATTTTCCCATTATGTCTCAAAGAATCGCGTCATTTTAATGCTAATGCAATGTGTGTTACTGTTTTACAGACGAACTTTATATTTTATGAATCACAGAGGGCAAACTGAAATGGAAAAACCTCCTTCACATAACTTGAATTACTGCACTAAATATTTACAAAAACTTACTGGAGCCAAACTGTGCGCATCTTTGACGATTCCACACGCTTTCACCGATGGAAAATTTAAAATTCCTTTTGTAAGAGAATTTGAACATAGTGTTGTCGTTGAGCAAACTGACTCTACAATGGATGGATATGAATTTTTCTTAGAGATACCAGAAATTGTTGTAAGTACATTTTATATCTAAAACTCAATCTCACGGGATATTTTTTGATTCCGTGTTTTTAATTATACTTTAAATAGAAAATATTCATATAATTCTAAACACCTCATCCTTAATATGTTCCATAATTTCAACTTGCCCTCCATTATTTCTCCCTACTTTTCATTTGAGAGTTCAGTATTTTAATGCTAAGCAACTAAAGACTTCTTTCAACAAAGAATTTTTTTTTGTTTAAAGACGCATCAATCAAAATTTGGTTTTTTAAAAAGTATTCTTGTTCATCTTATAATTATTTCAACAAATTTCCATAGGCATAGTAAAAAATATTTTTCTGCGTTGAAAAATTTTATTTTTTTCCTCGATAACTATTTCATGATGAAAGTCTAATATTCGTTATTTAAAACTGAGGAAAGCTACAGCCTTTTATTTAAGCTGGCAAAGTTTGCAACATTTTTTGTTATTAGAAAGAAATTATATTTAAGGAAAAAGGAGCATTTTCTTCGTCTTTCGAAGTAAATTTTTGTCTAGTAATCCATTAAGATCCAATTATATCAATTAGAGATCATTCAAGTTTGTTAGTACACTAGAAAGTTAGAATACTTGTATTATTTACTTGACGTAAAAGAACTCAAATTTTTTTTTTTTTGCTGCTGTAATCTTTTGTTTATGAGGAAGCTTAAAAATTTTAATGAATATTTATTAACAAATGTATCCCTTTTTGTTAATCGCAAGTTACAGTGTAATTTTCCTCCTAATAGTAAACACTTTGTGAATCATAAATAACCTGTTACTTTGCCCTCATTCCTAAAACTGTACTAAAGGTAATCAAGCTGTCAATGAGCTAGGTATTGGGGGAGGATGTTATTAACACAATAAGATTACTAACAAATATGCTATACGTCAAATATTTAATAATGCTGAGAAATTTCATTTTCTTCCTTCTCGTTATTTGTTTATATATATATATATATATATATATATATATATATATATATATATATATATATATATATATATATATATATGAGGCAGTGAAAGGCAAAGTGGTGTAGGTCATATTTTAAACTCTTTCTATTTAAGGGCAAAAATGTAATCTCCATGTTCAATTTATAGTGGAATTGCAAATAATTATTATTTGCAATATTATAATAATTATTGTGAATTATAATTTCATCAATTTCTAGTGGAATTTTTTGTATTTTTTGCACTAAAACGCTTTGGACTTACACCACATTGCATTTCACTGCGTCATATATATATATATATATTCATTTATTTATTTTATATTTATTCTTTAGGAAAGACCAGAACATAGATTCAAAATCCTACTTGATACTCCAAATTCTTCTGAAGATCGTAAATTATCACTAGAAATAAATATGAAGCGTCTAGATGAAAGCTCTTGTTCTGTAACTGCAAACCTCCACACTCCGATTTATTCCTTAGATGTTAAAAGTAAAGATTCATTTTCTAAATTTAATATTTTAAAATTATTTCTTGCAATTTCTGATGGTCTTAAATAATTTGAACTGTTTACGGAGTTATCTGTTAAATTTAGTTTTACTGATTAAATATCTGGGGCTAAATGATTTTAATTTAAAATAATTTTTTTTTATCGGGTAGCTGATCTTGACAACTGAGCATAGAAATTGATGCTAAATTTAATTTCTATATAATAGCAATGTATTCCTGTCTACTGAAATGAAAATATAGTTTACAACATGCCTTCAATATTTGTGCTGTAAAAAAAAAGTAAAATTTTGAAAGGCGTTTTGTTTTGTTGTAAGATTTGAAAAATTAGAGGGATATTACCATCCCTCAATAAGCAGTTTTTGAAAAAACGAGAGAAAAATAAGTCCTGATAAACCTCAGGTTTGCAACTGATAATTACAGAACTTTTTTCAATTGAAGTATATACATAGCTTAGCTCAGCCTAACAGCATTACAATATTGCTTATTTTCCCGAAAGATTTTGTGTTATTTTAGCTCTCTGCCGTTGCGTCATGCTTTTGCAAAATATATGCTAGAATGTAACCATCGGTAAAATACGTGCCTACATGTACCCCAATTTCTGAATGTACACTTACGTATCACTTTACATATTTATACTTAATTAAACTCCACTGTAATTTCAAATATGTTATGTAAATACGACGTGATTCTCCGCGAACAGTGAACTAAATACAAATTTCTTCTATATACAGAGGCTGTTCGCACATTATTTAGACGATTTTGGTAAGCGGTAATAAAAAATAGTTTGCTGCAAAAGAAATAATTGCAATTGTACTATGTTTTTAAAAGTCAAAATCATCGTCAGCGGCTTGAAATTTTTGATTTTATTCAAAATGGCGATTTTAACAAAGCAGTGGTTCGAAGGCTACATTTACGCTCTTTTCGAAGAGAAATATGCATACTCCGTTATCCAAAAAAGGTGTGAGAGTCATGGTTTTGTGATATCTAAAGCGTCGATAGGTAATATCGTCAACAAGAAATGAAAAAAAACGTCAAATTGGAGCCTCAAGTGGGACAAAAATTCCAAACAAGTATCCAAGGAAAAAACGGACATCTTCGACTATTGCAAAGGTACGTTGTTTAATGTTAAAAGAAAATCCCCCTAGTTAAAGGACAGTTCCAAAATCATTAAAATGCTCAGTGTCCACTGTAAACAAAATGATAAACGTTGATTTAAATCTTAAGAAAGCGAAAAATCGCAATGTGCATCGTCTTCTTCCAAATCATATCGCTGAACGCAGGACACGCTGCAGAATTCTATATGAGAAACACTTATCCAAAGAAAAATGGAAAACAATTGTCACAATAGATGAATCATGGGTGTATTTAAATGATTGCAACAAAAAAAGAGCCATTTATTATCATAAAAGGGGAGAAAAAAATTTAAGTACATGGTTCAAAGAATCGAAAGAAAGTTTTTCTAAGGGATTCATGATTGTTGCTGGTTTTTCTTATAATGGCAATTTAAAAATAAAGAGAGTGGAAAAAAATGTCAAGATTAACTCCAAATACTATCAGGAACATATTTTATCGCCAATTTTTCTGAATGAAATACCATCGCTTTACCCACAGTGCCACCAATCCGTGAGACTCCGTCAGGACAAAGCTAGCAGTCACACATCAAAATCCACTGTAAATTTCCTAAAAGAAATGGAACAAAAAACTGGTATCAAGGCCATACCCTTCACTGATATCCCTACTAAATCTCCCGATGTATCACCTATGGATTTTTGTGCTTTCGGACTTTTAAAATCTGCATTATCCAAACGTCGTCCCAAAACCCTTACAGGACTCTGGAAAGCTGTTCAGGAGGAATGGGATAGAATACCTCTTCTGACACTTGAAAAGGCATTATTATCCTGGAAATTGCGGTGTCGAAAGATAGTTCAGAATAAGGGATGTCAAATAGAACATTTAAAACACAAGAATTTTATGTAATTTAGTTTTGTGAATACAATATACATCGTCTAAAAAATGTGTGAACAGCCTCTGTATTCCCTCTTTGCCTGATAGCCGTCACGATGCATTATTATGTTTAAAATTGTTCTTCGTTAAAATAAAATTTAATTGAAGCAATACTGCAATTTTATCCTTTTACTACAAAACCCTGTTTCTGAATGATTCCAAATTTTAGACATATTTAAACTGACACACAAAAAAAGTCCGTCTGAAGAAAAAATTGTGAAACTCCCAATTTTATTAATGGTAACTGATGAAGATTCCTAAGCACACACAGGATTTGTGATCACAGTATCCTCACTAACATGCTAAATTTGGTGTATGAAAATGCAATATAACCTAGTAGTATCCACTGGATTTATCCTTTAATTAACATAAATGAAATAGCTGTAGTTTAGATGGCAAGAAATATTTTATTATCAAAATGAAGTTATTTTTTCACTCTCACAGTAATGAAGAAATGAAACAGCGAGTGAAACCGGTATGTGAACATTTCCTGAAATATTTTTAATTTTTAATTTTTCAAGGTATAGTACATGAATGAGCTTGACTTGTAACGTGAGACCTTTTTATAGAGCTACTGCGCAAGACTCAGTAGGGTTCAAATAGGTTTTATAACACTCATTTCGTCACGTGATTGCAAGAACTAGGTAACTCGATTCTTCAAGTTATTGAAAAAGTTGCTTATCTGAATAAAATGCTAATTATTATTGCTAAAGTTAAGAATAACAAGAAGTCACCAATTAAAGCTTCAGTTCACTTATTTAACAAAATAACAGCAATTAATAATTAAATGGTAGTTATCCAGTTCTTGCACTGGCAATGTCTCACCAAACGAAAATTGTGTAGTACTGTACCTACTTTGTTTCTTCCATGTAGTATACTGGTAACATAACAATAATACTACTAATGAGAAAAAAGGAACTTTTATTCCCCAAATACTGTTTAAAACTAACTGAGTGCGGTGCAAGCGTGCAAGTATGCTGCTTCACAAGTACTTACAATTCCCATTTCAACCAGTTTTATCATTCCCCTTACATCTCAGACTAACAAAACCCCACTGAATTGGGAAAATTGAACAATGTTTAAATAAATATTAAGACTTTTTTCAATATTTATTTATTAAAAATTAATAGAATAAAAATTAAGTATAAAAAGTACAAAAATTAAAATTAAGTTATTTAAAAAACACTTTTGAATAAAATCAATCTTCTTCTTCGTGGTTCCCATGAGACAGATTTTCGTAAAAACTGAGATAATCTTGGCCTATCGCTGGAGGGTTTGTTATAAAAAGCGTCAATAAATCATTATACTTGGCTTCAGAGATTGGGTGGCCTAGCGGGTAACACATTTCCAAAACAACATTGTTGGACGAAAGCCTTCGAGAAGCCCTCTTACAGCAGTCAACTGTTTTAAACTCACCCTCGAAAGATTCTTTGCATTCATAATGATGTGGAGTTTCTTTTTTGAATCGGAACCAACGCATTTTTGAAGCAAAATTGCTTCCTTGTCGGTGCTAGTTTTCCTCATAGTGAGGTATTGGTCGGCAAAAGCTTTTCAGTCCATGATGTCCTCCGGTTCAACATCGTGAGCTAAATAAGGTTTGTCACCCTTTTTTCTTGCCCCGCGAGCTATAGATTTCCAATCCCCTGGCCAAATGACTTACCCCCTCGCTTAAATTCTCCTCCAATGGCCGAATGCATCGAATCACACTCCATCTCACTGTGGCCAGAAGTCAAGAATTTTAAATCGATTGTTTTAAGTTGTTCGATTTTTTGTACAGCATACATTCACATGGCGAACATGCATTTATTTAAGTTCTGCCCACCACATCGGTCACTAAAGCATCTCACTTCTTCAACATCTTTTGGTAGCGAACCCAAGTATTTGAATAGGGAATTTGCCATCTCAGAGCATCCCCTTCCCACTTTCCCTTCGTGCCAGATGAAACAATCGCCTTGCTTTGTTGTCACATTGAATACCGTAAAATTATACACTGACAGTCTGCGCTAATAAACCAGTGCATTAATTGTGGGATCGCTGGGGCAAAGCAAAACCTGTTGAAAATCAAAATTACAACTTACGATTTTCTTGGTTGCAGCTGCTTCCCCCCTGTCAATTTTTTTTTTCATATTGGGCCTCATCTTTTTTTTTTAATTGGACATTGTGATTTGTAGTTTCTTCCTCAGTTGGATTAGTGTTACTGTCAAACGCAAGACATAACCGACATTGGTCTTTTTCAGGTCTATGAAATCCAAGATTAAAATTGTCCAAAAATGTTTGACGGTAAATGGAGATTTTGACACACTGCTAACTTTTTTCTTCACAATCTTGAAGGTTCATTCAGTACATAGTTGCAATATTTAGGGAGGAGTCTAAATATTTCCGGGCAGTCCCTGCCCGACACTAATGCGATGGAATGCAAGGATAGCTCCTGATGTGTTTTTTAATATTTTCTTTTATTGCGGGATCAAGAGTCACACTTCGCCCTTTCCCTCTTCCATCAGATGACTCTATATTCTCATTGGACCTCTTTTTCATTGTAATATCAACAACTCCTTTTTTTATTCCCAGTGTGTTTAAAAACATGGTTTTACACACCTTCCTCTTTTCACCATTGACTGGTAGAAAATACTTTAAAGAATATTGCCTTCGCGATTGATCTGGTATTGTTGACCTATTTACTAGAATAAAGTCCCGTTCACGAGAGTAGTGAGACAGTTGGTAGTATGCATTGAAAATCGTGGTTTTATCTTCTTCCATGATGGCAGAGCATTTGAGTGGGAACTTGTCATTGCACGGTCCTTTCATTTCAGCAGCTGGAACAATTTTCCCAGCAGAAGACACGTGTTCTTTTCCCTCCAATCTCCTTTTTTTCCTAATATTTCTGGACCATTGCTCCGGATGTCGTTTCCTTCTTCGAGCCTTATCTGTAATTTGTGGATGCTCCTCCATTCCAAACATGTTAGAATCAATAACACCATTCGAATTCGATAATGTTGAGCACTCATTATGATTGCGGTTTCTAATAGTATCCTCTGGTTCAGACGTTGAACTGCTTTCACTTTAAAACTAATAAATAGGTGATTGTTATGTAAAAAGTGATTTATCTTACCGTTATTTGTTTCCTGTTTGAGTGACATTCGAAGATAGACACACTCTGTTTTAGGGTAGTGGTGGCGCAGTGAGCGGTAAACTTGGTAACTTGAGATATCTAGTTTCAACAGGTCAGCGGAAGGTGACGATGGTGCAACAAACGGCTATCTCAAGATGTCTACTTTTTGTAGTGCGAAAATACTCGTCGTTCTGCTTGTCTAATTAATTATTACACTAGCCAATAGATGGCATTAGAATAAGAAAGTGAGTTATCTACTAGTTATTGATTCAATTCCTATGTAATTTAGCTATGAAATAGCCAGGTATATCAAAAATGAATTTCTTTTTGGAGTTGCCTAGTTCTTGCAATCAGGTTACGATTTTATTTCCATACATTTCTAAAACAAAGTCCATGTTTTTTCATGTATTATTGTGTGCACTGAGAAATCGTAAGTGATATCCATGTACCCAGAAACTATTTATATATTTCTTTATTATTGGTACGTTTTATCATTTTCGATGTATTTTACTCACAACGACTCAATTTCAGGTAAAACTGAAAACAAAGATGACCGGTTTTACTTTAATATTGATGCAACTGGCGATGGGAAAAGGCATTACTCGTTGATCATTGACGCTGCTAAAGTTGTTAAAGGCGCTCGTCTTGTGGAATATCAGCCTAATATTAAGATTTCAGTGCCCTCAACAAGACCTGTGGAATTAACGGGAACTATAGTTTTCTCGAAAGGAAGAAAAGCTCAAATAACAGTCAGTTTGGAGTCCAGTAGCTTTACCTCGCCGTTTACAATCAAAGGTATGTGTTTGAAGTAAAACAGCTCTGTGTAAGGTTGAAGATGGTCTTAGCCCATTTGTTTCAGCCCATGCATTCACATTTTAACTTAAGATTACGTTCCTCCATAACGTTCCTCCGGAAAGGTAAATTCCAGACTCAAAATCCGTCCGTCCGTCCGTCCTCGCGAGTTAAATTTTTGTCAGCGCGCTAAACCCTGTCTATCGCTTGGACAAGTTAAACAGAAAAGTACCAAGATGTGTCGAAATTTTGACATACATATATGTATATAGTATTTACATACGTACATAAATATAGATACATATATACATGCAAAAGAGGTAAGCAACGAAACCTATGAGTCGAAAATTATGAGTGTCGAAAACACTCATATTTAAAATTAATGTATGCTAATCAATATGAAATACGTTCTTTTTTCCTTCAAAGGAACGGAAAAATTTGTATGTGTTCTTTTTCAACTTTCCTGGGAAATAATTATACATCAAATTTCACTTAAGTTCGTGATGGTTATCTTTTTTTTTCATTTCTTCTTGTGAGTTATGAATTTTACTATGAGAAGTGTTAAAATATTTTTTTTAAATATATGTAGTAATTTTTTTCCATATTTGGCAAGGTAATTTATCTCGATTTTTCTTTTAAGAAAGCAAAACTTTTTTTCAAATTCAGTTATTAGTCACAAATGCTAATATTGTAGAAAATTGGAAAGTTTATACTTTATATTCCTTGAACTAAAAAGTGAGGTTGAAGGTAAAACTGTCGTTGAAAATATTTTTTCTTCATAAAATCGCAAACTGGTGAAAAAATATTCATAATTAAGCATATGTCGCTTTAAACACTGAAGATTTTGCTAAGGTTTGTTGTTAAAAAAGTTATAATTATAAATTTACATTTTTCAACTCATAATTGTTGTACATGTAATAACAATAAAGCCTTTCCTATCTAATCACTAGATAGTTATAAATTGAGTTTTATGTTTTATGTATTTTGTATGCATCAGTTTATTTTCTCATGGTCTGAATATCATCTTAACAGGTAATTTAGCAAAAGAAGGAGAAAATGTTGACATCAGTTCAAACTGGAAACTGAACTATGATTTTAATGCCAATGTATTTTCCCAAATTCATAGAGTCCACGGTGCTCTGGGCTATCAAGTAGGAAATGGCCTCTTTATCGACATGGGACATCACTTTGAACCCGATGGTCGCAGTTACGAAAGCATTACACTGAATGCAAAAGTGGAAAATATTAAAATTCTCGATCGTTTGAGTTTTAGCATTGACTCTAAAATACTTTTTGCCGAGCATCAAGATTTAAATACGATGCTAAAGTGGGATTTCAGCTTCAAACCATTGCATCATTTGAAAAATGACCTGATATTCCGCTACGGGGAAAATTTTGAAGACGATACCCACCTTGTACGACTGACAGTTCTGAGTGCACTACATGGCGATTTTAACAGTCTGCAGAAATTAAATGTAGAAAATGAAGTAGGACTGACTATTTCTTGTTTGGACTTCGACAAATCTGCCTCTTTGTCTGCCATGTGGGACTTTGTGGATCACTCAAAACTAAGGCTCGAAGCTGGTGTTAAAACTGAAAAAGATAAGCAGATTAAAATGGAATTAAACTATAGACATTTAAAAGATGATTTGAATAAAGAGCCTTTAAAAATAGCATCAGACTTCACGTTTACTTATAATAACTACCAATTTAAGTATAGAGATGAAGCAACCGAGGTGTCCCCAAGGGTATTCCAATGGAAATCTGTCATTGAGCCTTCTGAAGGAAAAGAAATTACAACTGATTTCATGTACCGCATTAAAAGCGATGGGAATTTCCACCATGAACTAGATGGAAACATTCAGTTTCCTGGACTATCGCAGCCTGTAAAACAAAAGGGATTGCTAATGTTTTCTAGCGAAGAAATCAAATTTAGCAGTCACACTGATCTGCCAAGATCATCGTATGCACTAGACGTGCATTTACAAAAAGGAGGCGCCAATGAAGTTAAACTGAATACTCCGTTTGTTGAAGGTAGTATAGTTGTAGATGCTAGGGAATCAGTACGAAGCGTTCGAGCTGATTTTAAATCAAAAGGCAAAGATAGTAGGAGAATTTTGGTATCAGGAAGTATAACGCCAGGGGATACAAATACTCTAGATCTTGAAGTTCAATGGGATGCTGACAAGGATTCCCAAAAGAAGGTGAATATACAACTGACGTCCAATAGAGAAACTGAAGAGGGTGTTGAAAACCACGTTATCGGTGGATCCGTAAACTACGCTGGTTCTATTAACGTTGATATTTCTGGAACAATAAACACTGATCTGCTAAGAGGCCCTCATTTCTTCAGAGCTGAGTTCTCAGGTAACATGGAACCAATGGCAATTGAAATCGAGCATGAAATTAAAGATGGAAATATGAATAGTGTAACGCGTTATTTAAGAAGTGGGGTCGAAAAAATTCGCCAGGACATAAAAGGAACATTTATTTATCGCCCATCCAGTTATATAGAAATCGGAGGAGGATTGTTTACGTTCTCCCCATACAAAACTTTTGACGGGAAAATGTTGACTTTCCGTGTGTATGGAATTTCCAATAAAGATACAAGAGCATTTAAATCGGAATATAAGGTCAAGTTTTCTCCAGTTATTGGATACGAGGGAAAATTTGATTACGAAAGAAAAAGAGGGTGGCCTGGAAACATACGATCGAATTTGCTTGTCACAGTGCATAATAGACCTATGTATGAAGGAAATACACATGCCGATTATGGAAACGGAAAATATTCATGGAAAACGAGTTTTACCCCGATTACAAAGAAAAAAATTAATTTCTTGACATCTTTTGAGCATTCTGCTCGATTTGTAGCATTCCATCATTCACTTGCAACATCCTTACAGTATTTTCAAACGATAGACCTAAATGCTGTTGCAGATTTAAGGAATATGGAAGATGCTAAAATTCATACTAATATGGACTTAAATACTCACAAACTGTATGATGTTAACAGTACTCTTAAAATGAGAAGCGTCTTTGATTTTGATGCAGAAGCAAGGTTATTCAGCAAAATCACTCCATCTTTGAAAGTATTTTCTAAAGCTCAATCATCAGGACAAATAACCAAATATGAATTTAATCTTGATGTTGATTCAAAGGATATTATAACAGGAAGTGGTGAACTAAAAAAGCGTAAGAGAGGGTTCAGCGGTGATATCGTTTTTAAATATAAAGAGAAAGAAATGCTAGTACTTACCCTTCAACAAGATGGTAAAGGTAAGCATGAAAGAAATTATTTGGTTAAAATGCAGTTTCCGTCGAGGCTATATACCACTAATGTTAAAGTGAATAAAGAGCAAAAAGGATTGATAAATTACGAAACAAGATTCTGCAGAAATGAAGAATTGTGTGTTGATATTGATGTTGCCCATAAAGAATATGAAATAGGTAATGAGTGGCAAATTACATACAGAAGAGGTGATATTGAATTCTCCATAGAAAGAATCCGAGAAAGTACTAAAGAATATGAAAGATTCCATACTGTTATTTATAAAGGAGAACATCGCTATGGATATGACGTGAGACTCGGTACCGAGGGACCTGGGGGAAGTCTTAGTTTAGGAATTATTTTACCCTCCAGACAAATTGTAAGTAAAGCAACAGTCGAATTCTCTATTTCAAACCCAAGAATAAAACTAGAGCTTTCAACTGATGCAAGAAACCACCCTGAAAGGAAACTCATTACGGATGTAAGATTTGAAAATCATCTGAGAGACAACAATCCATCGAAGCTACATATCACCATTACACATCAAATTTTTGAAAAGGTTTGTTAATTTTACTTATGTTTATTATTCATTATTTTTCTCAATTAACAACACAAAGCTTGATTTCGTGAGATATCTCTCTCTCTCTCTCTCTCTCTCTCTCTCTCTCTCTCTATATATATATATATATATATATATATATATATATATATATATATATATATATACATATATATATATATATATATATATGTATATAGTGCGTGTGTAACTTGACATTCCTTTCATGAAAAGGTAGGATAAAGGAAATTAAGAAAATTAAATGTTAATTCACCACTCTAATTTATGTAGTACATAATGAAAAAAATATGCAGTACATAATTAAATATTTCAATATTTCATTTTTTTCGAAAAAATCTGTATGACAGAGCAGCTTATCCTGTATAAGAATTCATTTGATTACAACATTTTAACTGACCCTTAAATTTCCCTTTTTCGTAAATGGATCCCAACTGAAACATTGTTCTGTAATGTTCCACGCTTGTTAACCATCAAAGACTGATGAGTTGTGTCTTATACTTCATTCCTTTATAAATCTAGCGGTATATGATAAGGTCTTGCGGGAAGATAAATAGCTTTTCTTCCTGAAGATGTTTGAGGTTCGCATACCATCTCTGTGATTACCTGCCACATTATTGTGTTTTAATTGTCATGCATTAGACACAATTTCAGTGTCTTTCGGTACAATCCCATTGTGGGATGTATCTTGTGATATTGATAAATATATCGAAGTGTCATGAATTGAAAGTTAATCTGTCTTTTGACATATCGTAGTGTATATTGTTGACAAGCTTAATCTTTCTTCTCATTGCTAATAACATTATGTTGATCTCAAATGCATGATAATATTCATTTTTAAATTTCATTTAAATGTAGATGTTACTATTAATCAACAAACCATGTCCATTGGTTTGGATTGAAAAAATCTACAAAATTCTTTTCGGTAGATAGCTAATTTGAGAGAATATTGTTGACAGTCCTTCGACGAGCTTGTATATAAGGATTTCCTCTATATTACTTATACAGCTGTGTCAGATATTGTCTGAATCAAACCGTACTTTCCTTATTTCTTATTAAGCCCAAATATAAAATACTATATTCAAATCGTAAAGATTTTGCACAGCATAATGTAATAAATAGCATTCTGTTTTATAAAGTAGTATACATAATAAAGAAACAAATGCAAAACCTCCAATAAAAAAGGCTACAAAGGGCATAAGAAATAACAAGATTTCAAAAGAGAAAAAATAAAGTAGTTTTCAATACATGGAATCATTTTGAAATTAAAAACTTAGTTTGATATTGTTCTCACACATGTACTCATATAACATTTTTACTAATGAGTGACGTTTTTATTAATTTTCAAAAGTAGAGATGATGCATACTTTCCTACAGTTTAGAGTTTAATGTAGTCTTATACCTATTGCACATACTGGTACAGAGGATTTCCGGGAGAATAAAATGTCTATACAACAGTAGAATAACTCTCAGAGCAACACCGAGGGAAAATTTTTGGGTTAAAAAGATGATAAATAAAATGAAAATGAAATATATCAGTGTCATTTTCAAGGGTCTGTCAGTCGTACTGACAGGTTTACAAAAGTGCTTCATTTTATATGCAAAACTCTCTCAGAATCTTAGGTACAAAAGATTTACCTTAGTAGTACTTCTCAAATAACATTTAAAGATTTCATTTTAAAAATAATGATATTACAAACTTTACCAATTTTCCGACGTTTCACTAAACTTATACCCTTTCTTTTCCTTTTTCGTAGATTTTTAAAGACAAATTTATTTTCATGTTTTCTCTTTGCGAATGTAATTATCTTCTTGAAAAAATATATTGATTTACAAACGAATTTAAATTTTAACGGTTACATTTTTTACCATATTCTAAAAAAAACTATTCATATGACTTTCCCATGCAAAATTGAAAATAATGTTTGAGCATGACTACTTCCAAATTTACTCTCGATCATTTGTGGAGGCCGTTACAGATCGAGTTGGGTCGTAGTCTCGATCTGTAACGGCCATGGTAGCGAACCCGGTATATAACGAACTCATGGATATAACGAGTAAAAAGTTTGGTCCCGCCGTTTTCCTATTGTACGTAATTTAATTAGTATTGCGTCAGTTTAATGCAATCGATTTTAGTCAATTTAATTCAATAATGATCATTTTTAATAGATTTTATCATTTTTAATATATCATTATTGAAAGCACATTGCAACTTATGAGTTACACATTTTGTCAGCTCTAAAATTTTTCTTAACGGTTCGGATATAGCGAACAAAACCTTTGGTCCCCTGAGGTTCGTTATAACGGGGTTCGACTGTATTTTTCTTGATTTCCCCGTCATTGTACTATTACTTGGAAACATTCTTGTAGTTACTGAATTGTTCTAATTAATGATTGTTATTTTTCAGCCAATTGAAATAGAATTATCTGGAGATTATGAACCGACAATGGCACATTTCTTTACTGCTGAAGGATCGCTAGATTACTCAAATGATCCCGATGATAAACTAATAGGAAAGTTGACGCTAGAACGACTCTCTCCTGGTGTGGAAGGAATGCTGCTGAATATCTATCACAGAGGTAGATTAATTTTATTTTATTGTAGAAAAGTAATATATCCCCTAAACTTTTTGACTTTAAGTTATATCCGTTAAAAATTATTTAATTCTGAAATCTGTGTTGATTAAATGAATGTAAATATTTAGGAGATTTCTAATGCTAAAAACCTCTATATATTTTTCATTGATTCTTAATAGCTAATATTCTTAGAGACAATATCTACGTATAAAGAAGGGTAGTATATTTTTTATGTTTTCTTAAATTTTGGGGGACGCGACGCAAGGGCAGTATATCTATCCAAATTAATTTCGGGTGTTTTCTGGAGAATTTTTTACTCTGATAAATACAATGATTTTAGTAACGTTAGAAAAGTGCACTATTATCTTAAAACAGGAAGTACCCTCAATGACGACTTTCAAAAGGTAAACAAAGAAGGAAATTTCTTGTTTCCTTAATTTTTTTTCCTATTATTTTTATTATACTGTATATTGCTCCTAACTTTAGACTCTTCAAAGTATTTTAACAATACGCATATTAACCATACGTGTGGTTTTACGTCAAATTGTTCAATAATCGTACAGCTACGTCTAAGATTCTATGATTTAATAATGCAATTGGATAAAGAATAATTGAATATTTTTTTTATTACTATTAACATTCAATTCTGTGCATTGCCGTCAGTCAGGCTAAACTTGGAGCTTCCTGAATCCTCCATCTGGGATCTCTTTTGTCTAAATTCTACCTTTCTTATGAATACTACTCCTAAGGTCTCAAGCAATCAATGGATATATATAGAGAGAGATTGATATAAATTTAATGCCTCAATGGAATTATCGAGCGAAATCTTACAAATGCCTTAGAAAGGATTTTATCACGAGGCAGGAAGTGCAGAGCATAAAAAGTAGGTAGTAGTTTTCTTTTTATTGGGAAAATCTTGTGTGTTTGGAGATCTGATTAGCAACTTTCAAACAGCTTGTGAAGTATTCTAATAAATACAAACTACCAGACGACGTGAAAAAGGATCTTTTCGAAAAATTTGTAGCACTTTTGATCCACGGGCATATCTATTTATCTTTCGTATATCGTATCACATGTTTTCCTGAAAATTATCTAAACCCATCCTCTAAATCTTTCTAGATGTATATAATGATTTAAAAAAATCAAGCAGAAGTTAATTAATTTTTTCTCTTTTTCAGACGAGAATCACTTAGATTTTGTCATTAAAGCGAATGATACCTATAATTCAAACGAAATGTCATTTGCTGTCGTTTATAACTGGAAGGATGAGAACTTCGCTGATGAAGAAGCTTATATGGTTGCAAAAGTTCTTGAAGACGAAAAAAGGTTTTCTTTCGAGGTAATAATAAAATTATGAAATATTGCAATCAAAAGGCTTAACTTTCGCTGCGTGTTTTAAGTAATTTAGAAGCACACTATAGACTTGGCGATTATTTTTCAGGTGCCTTTCGGGTACATGTAATTTATAAAAATTAGCAGATAAGTTATATTCAACCAAAAGTTTTTCTTAAAAAGAATGCATGGGGGAAATTTCGTCGAAAACTGTCGTTAAAATGTTATATTTTTGTGCCTCTTATGTCAAAATTTTTAAATGCAAGCTCAGTTACGAATATTTTGCATCTTTTACCAGGCAAAATTTAGAAAATTTGATACATATATGAACTAGGTTATCAACAAAAAATATTTATTGGGTATATAAAAGTTTGCTGTCTAGTTTTGTTGTCTAGTATGTTTACAAGCAGTATAATTATTTAATTTTTAAAAATACATTTCTTTTCTTTTCTTAGTATCGAAGACCGCGGCTTTCTTACAGTTTAGAAGGGAAAATGACGTCTTCTGAATCGCTTCTGAATGACACTTGTCTGATAGACTTGGTATCAGTATACAATGGAGAGCCAACCAGAGGAAAACTTGTTTCTAATGGTGAAACAGGCTGTTTCAAATTGACCATACTAAATGAAGGTATGTTTAAAAACAGTTTTGTTTTACCCCAATCATGAACCAAATTTTTCAAACATAATTAGCTTAAAATTCCAAATATTGTAATGTTTTCTTATTTTATTCTCCTCGAATTTAATATTCGTGAGCAACGAAATTATTTATAACTCATTACATATTAATGTTATAATATTGTTATTTCATATAATCCTATCTCTGTACACTAGTTATCAGGTCCTTGGTCAGGAATGAAGGTATTATTTGATGATATGCCTGATGCGTAAAATAATGTATATAATATGTACTGATATTTACTCTTTGTCAGTACAATTCACAACAATATCTGGAGCTCACAAATTTAGAGGAGGCTCAAGTACTCGGTGGGGGTTCTGACAAAGGTTTTCTGTAACTATGCCTTTCTCTTACATGTGGTTCATTCCCTTCTGTATTGCATCTTTATTCTTATTTGTCACCAATTTGACTTTTCCAATCCAGAATTCATGCAATTGGTACCAGATGAAAACCTTCGATAAAAAGCTAAAGAGTCTATAAAGGGATTTGGGAAAGTCCTGATAGCCTTAGTTCTGTTGCCTACAGGAGGCTAAGGTGCTTACATAATGCTGTGCTCAACTAATGTGCTGTCATTGTTAATACAAACAAAAACTAGTCACAAAGTTATCAAGTTCATTAGGTATACTGAGATCATCATGATCTGGAATACAACCGAGGAAGAATTCATAGAAATTTGAACTTATGATACTATACGTAATGTATTTAGGGGTAAATTACTGTTAAGCCTTGCAAAAAAAAATATAGTTTTGGGTGTTCTTATAAATATAACTTAGAATACTGTTTTTAAAATTTTAAAATTGATTTTTTATTTTGTGCTCCGTGCACCGAGCTGACACGGACCATTTAGTAATGGACTAGATCATTCTTATTCTTGATGTTATGGATAAAAATTAAATAACTAGCTTCTCCTAGTTTTAGAGTTGGTATCTTTAGAACTGGGAATGGGGCTGGTTCTATCAGTTTGTTAACAATTTTATGCAGTCCTACGACAGAAGTTGTAAAGTATTTAATATTATGCTCTTTCATAGATTTTTTCGGATATCATATTAAAACTAACATCTGGTACAAATTGAATATTTTATATCAAAAATTATCTCTATTTTATAAAAATTCAATTTATTTTAGGAATTTTATTTGTCATTAAGAAATTGTTCAAAAAAGGGTCAATTCTTTTTTAAGTCCATTGTTATTACTGACAATAAAAAAAAATCCATTGAAAGATCGTTACTTTGATAATCTATATACATAAAACGCGTAGGTATGCGGCGCAAAAATCGACGATATTTCTACACTCCAAATGGCAACGGCTGCAACTACCGGATATAAACATTAACGGCCATCCGCAATTTGCAACCGCGTGTGTGCAGTGGCTCGACGTTAGCACGTAATTTGGTACAATTTAATTGCTGTATTTTACTCGTGAATAATTTTAATTTATTTACGAAATAATTTTAATTTATTTATTTGATATGATTAAGTGGAGATATCTAAATTGCGAACAATAGTACATACAAAGAGTGATGTAATCCACACTATATTTTAGGAGTTGCTGAAATTTTACTCCATTTTATACGTGAAGAAAATTTCCCAACAATTTATTATTTGATATGATTAAGTGTAGATATCTGAATTGCGAACAATAGTACATACAGAGAGTGGTGTAATCCACACTATATTTTAGTACTTTTTTAAGTGATAAAATTTTCCCCAACAATTTCTTATTTGATGTAATGATAAAGTGTAGATATCTTAATTTTGAAAAACAGTACATACAGAGAGGGATGTAATTTTTTAAATCCCTGGTGTTGGGTTTCTCAATCTTATCTTTAACTCTATTCTGAAGTAATGGAAATTCACATTTTTTTTAATCACGATGTTTTAGAATCAGCCTTATAGTGAATTTAGCAATGATTATAAATTTTTTGGCTGAGTTCCCACTACCCCTTAATAGCGTATATTTATGAGGACAGGTAATGGTAACATTCCTTACATATGTCACCTTCAGTTGAGTTGTTTTTCAAAAGAAAATATAAAACTAAAAGCGACCATGCTGGTCGCACAGCGGCTAGTTTATCTATAAAAGTAGTTACTTGGTTTCAATAAGTGCAGAAGCAGAAAACAGGTATTTTTGATAATAGGGTGATATATGTCCGATAAGTAATGATAAAAAAGAATATCATATGGCCAAATAAATGCTTAATTATAGTTGACCCTTCAGAGATCTTTAACGAAACTTTAAATCTAATTCCTCACTTTTATAAGGGGAAAAAGAATGCTTGTAAAATTTTAGATATGTTTTTCGCAAACTTTGTACTGTGCACGTACATATTGGAAGGTTTACAATTTAGGAGAGAATTTTTTCTGTTTTCAAGAACACATGATGCAATCAAAATTAAATTAGTGGTTTTAAAATTTCTGTATGTAAAAGGTGTAGTCCAAAATCCAAATGTTTAGCAAACATCTTAAAATAATTTATTATCAATAGGAGAAACAGCACATAAACCTTTTAAACAAGACCGGGAACAGAAAAACCGTAAGATATTCACATAAATAATGGTTAATTGAGGAGAACTTCAATTTCAAATACAAATTTAACTTTCTTCCTCTACCATGACAGCCATTTTACCTACCTTAGCTTACTCTATAGGTGTCCTTTTGCTCTGTTTCTGAGGAAGAAAGGGGAATTTTCTTTTGTAATTACTATTAAACCTAACTTACTATTATTTATAGGAAATATATGATGGATTTTCTTATAAATTCATTAGCTTACCATCAGTCAGTGAATAATCTGAAACTGATGGTTTGAAACAGCCTTTCAACTTATAATTTCTGTCAAATAAAAGGCCACTAAAATATATAATACCAAAGGTACGGAAGAACGGTATCTTCGAATTTTCTTAAATGGGAATGTTGGCTCCACCCAAATAAGTAATGTTTTACCTATTTTAATCCTACTTAAAATTCTAGATAGATATTAAAGTTAATCAAAATCACAAATTGTATATATTTATTCACTGAGATTTCAACAACCCTATGCTCTTTTATTCTATTCATTCGATTTTTTTTTCTCACATTACCGATTTATGCTAATTTTTGACTGAACCGCTATTTTCGTCAAACTTTCTGCCGTCTAACGTCATATGCAGTCAATATGTCTAAAAAGCAAACATTTGTAAAGGAGGAAGGTCAAGTTTTTGGAAATTGACTTGTAACTTTGAGTTAGAAATTAAGGAGGGCGTTCGGAGGTCACTACCCTTCCCCTTGTAATATTTGATAGTGGGTGGGATTCACCCGTTTGTGGCAGAAATACGAATCCGCCATTCATTGCTTACGAATTGCCTGTATTCGTTTAAAGCTGTAGATTAAATTACGCTGTACACGAACTCCCTGTTGTGATATTGTAAGACTGTATTTTGTAGTTTGCAAATAAATCAAGGGTCATAGAAGTGCTTATTTCTTAAGTTGTTATGGAATAACAAGATATTGGGATTGGGTGGATAGCATCAAATGCTGCAGGTAGATGTAAGTCTTTGCCTCTTCTATATTTTAATTAGAGTTTCCATTCTTTACTCCTTCTTCCTCTGCTTTTTGAAAATATAACATGTAGCACTAAAAATATACAGTATGCCCACTAAAGTCCCTTCCCACCCTCTTAACTTCGGAACGGCTGCTGCTATACTCATAAAAGTGGTGTGTAGGTGTAGTAAAGTAGCCATGTGCTACTGAATGAAACCACCTACCGCGCCACCTGGTGGAAAACTGCGAAGTTAGCATTCCTATCTCGAAAACGGAACGAGATAAGGAAAAAAAGTGATTTACAAAGTTGTAGAAAAACAAATGCGCTTTTTAACCGTTCTATTCTTTACATTAATGTCCACAAGGTATCTTTTCGTACTAAATCGATGATTTTCTACAACTTTGTAAATCACTTTTTTACCTATCTCGTTCCGTTTTCGAGATAGGAATGCTAACTCCGCAGTTTTCCACCAGGTGGCGCGGTAGGTGGTTTCATTCAGTAGCGCATGGCTACTTTACTATACCTAGACACCACTTTTATGAATATAGCAGCAGCCGTTCCGAAGTTAAGAGGGTGGGAAGGGACTTTAGTGGGCATACTGTATGAGAGCCATTTGACAATCTTTCTGTGCTTGCATTCAACAGCAATTCAATTCATGTACAGGATTTTTTTACATGGTTTATTTCCAAGAGCTCTGTATGTATAATTTCAAAATCAGTTTGAACCATCTCGAGGAAGCAGTAGGACTTATTGCATCAACTGGCTTTCTCTATTAATTTTTCCTTCCATTGCACTAAAACAATTTTCATGTAAAGTAAGCAGTATTATCAGTGGCATCTAAACTAATCTCGATGTGCAAATTTTTAACTTAAAATAGGAGAGCAGCTCAATGCATTCTCAATAAGATTATTGGGCATATAGATAGTAGATTCTACTATATATAAGAATAGGTGGAAAAGTGATAAAATTTTCTCATGGCTATATAGCCAGTGGGAAACTTAAATAGATATAAAGTCTACTGTAGCCTACTTCATTTAAGATGCATCGAATTTTACTCTCTCGTTAATTCCTATAATCTAATACAGGGTTTTGGATTTTATATTATGTTAAATTACTCTCTAATCTCCCAGTTCACTATTAATACCTATCTGTTGTCTCCATCTTACAGTAGGATAATGTATTTTTTTAAAGAATAAACCATATAACTAGTTGAATATAGGAAGTTTATTTTCTTCACTGTGCATTTTGCTATATGCAGAAATTACTAAGAGCGGTAAACTTTTATGATAGAAATGCTATTATGCTTGTGGGGTAAAATATACTTAATTTAAATGTTTTTCATCAAGTATGAAATATAAAGCAAAATATTCGGTTATGCTGAAAAAACTTCTCTTTTAAAGTATTTTTTCTTTGCATTAAACTATTCCGTTGACAAATTTCTGGAATGTTTAAGCTAGTATATTTTAAACAGAGCAGTTTAATTTGGCTTGTAGGCAAACCTGGGGGGTAAACCATGACAATTCTTTCTTCTATCACGTTGTTTTGAAGAAGATCAAAATAAGACTTACCACAGCCCTTTCTTAAACTTAAATGTGAACCATAGTTTAATTTGTAAATCAAACATTTTATGAGGGAATACGTATGATTTCAGAGGAAGTGTCTCGTATTATCGAAGTATGCATCAATCCTGAGAGCCGAAAACCATTGTCTGTTCTCACTGAAAGCTTTGATGACGAAGGCCATTGGACTTTCGATTATCTAATGGAAATTGTTCAAAAGGATTGGAATACCATTGGATTCCGTCAGCAAATGAATCCTGAATTTATTGGAGCAACATTGGTATGGTGAAAATTTTATTTATGTTTTTATATAGGAATTTTATTGTTGTGAAAAATTCAAAATGCCAACCTTAACAATACATACTGCGTAGATTCATTCTAGCGCAAGAGAAAATTGAGAACGAAACTTGTCTCGATTGAGGCTTTGTGATATCGTATAGCACAGTCTCTTTGCAAGGTTTAGTTTAAGTTCAGTAAAATAAGTTCTGCCCTTATTAAAAAGGAGCTGAAGAGAAAAGTGAGAGTTTTTTACTTTTCCATTATTTGTTTGAGGAATCATGCGTGGTAATATAAAAGGATCATAACAGCCTTCAACGATAACGTGTTGAGATTTCCTTTAATCTAAATGACTTTTATTTGGACAGAAATTATTCTGGTCTTGAAATAACCAGATTTTCTTCAATTAGCAGAGATGAGTACCTTAGTAATGCTTGCCCACTAATCCAGCTTCCAAGAAACCATGAAAAATCAGTAAACGGGATTATCTGTTAAGGAATGATTGTTTACCTATCTCTGTATGTTTTCTTAAATGTGTTTGGGTTTTAGTGTCGTAATCACAAGAAAAAAATCAAACGTGTATTCTTGCAAGTTGCTCTACGTAACAACACTGATTAAAGACTATTTTTTTGGTAGTTTTATTTTTCAAAAAGTAAAATAAACTGCTCGAGGAGGTTTCTTCTCAATTATACAATTAACCTCTTATGTTTGGTCATTTCAATTAGTATCTTACAGCCTGACCGACATCCTTTCCCGAAGTTTTCATCACAGTTTTATTGCAGGGTTTTCACATTAATTTTACTTTTATGACAAATTTTATACAAACTGTCTTCGAGTAGAACTTTAATATTCTATGCATTTTTCAGTTCCGATTAACATCATTCCTTGATGAACTGGATGAAGCCGGAGTTGGATCAGTTCCGTTTTACGACTCACCAAGGTTTAAGCTAATCAGACAATCTTTCAGCTCAAAAGTGCTTAATCCAGCAAAACAGTTTATAGTTCCAGAAGCACAGAAGTTTGTAAAAGACCTAATTACTGATATAACTTTCCTGAGGGCAGTATCGATACAGTATTTCAATCAATTGCCGTAAGTATAGATTTTAAATTTACCAACAAAAACTAAAGCATCCTGAGGCAAGATCATAAACAAAAAGGGAAAGAGAATTATATAATTAAATTGTTGTTGATACTATATGCTTGTATTAATCATAGCCACGGCCGATATTATAAGTAAAAGTTCAAACTTTTGCTGCATGAGGTTACTTGTGATTGATTCACTGTGCAACAGAATGTATATTCATGTATTTATCTACATAAAATTTTTCCATTTAATAATACTAGCTTAATTTCATATTTTTGAATCAATAAAAATTTCGAAGAGTCAATCTTAATTACGAATGCTTTCTAAATATAAATCTGTCTCTAATAAAATATGCAACTCTACTATTGATTCAGCTACCCCTCCCCCTCTTTCTATCTTTGTATCTATCTATCTATCTATCTATATATATATATATATATATATATATATATATACACTCAAGAGCCAAAGTATTATGACCACCTGTCAATAACGACTTGGCCCACCTTTGGCGCGCAACACAGCTTCAACCCGCCTTGGCATGGATGCCACAAGTCCTTGGTAGATGGCCGGAGACAGATTGTACCAGATGTTTAAGCAACGGTCACGCAAATCCGAGATATTGCGAATTGGTGGTCTTTGAACTCTGAGCTGCCGTCCCATGACATCCCAAATGTGTTCTATCGGATTGAGATCCGGTGAGTTAGGCGGCCAGGACATTAACTGGAATTCAGCATCATGTTCCTGGAACCACTCCAACACAATTTTAGCCTTGTGACACGGGGCGTTGTCCTGTTGGAACATTCCATTTCCAGCTGGAAAAACAGAGGCCATGTAAGGGTGCAACTGGTCCGCAATGATGTTCAGATACCCTGAAGCATTCATGGTCTGCTCTACCACAACCACGGGTCCCAGAGACGCCCAAGAGAACGTCCCGCCAAGCATAATACCGCCACCACCGGCCTGTGTATGACCTACTGTACATTGAGGGAGCAACAGTTCGCCTGGAAGACGGCGTATCCTGACACGGCCATCGGCGTGATGAATGACAAACCGTGATTCATCTGACCAGGCAACTCTCTCCCACTGATCCATGGACCAGTCGCGATGTTCCCGGGCCCAGCGCAGGCGCAGTTGGCGATGACGCTTGGTCAGCAAGGGCACACGAGTGGGACGTTTGCTGCGTAGCCCCATATCCAACAGTGTCCGCTGAACAGTGTGCTGCGATACTATTCTACTTGGCCCTGCATTGTATTGGGCTGTCAGCTGAGCCACTATCTAGCTCCGGTTTTGCTTCACCATTCGAGACAGTCTCCGACGACCTTTTTCTTTGATAGCGTGTGGACGTCCAGCAGCATGTCGTCTACTGCTGGTTTCACCGTCATTCATCCACTTTGCATAAGTACTAACAACTGTAGGTCGCGAACAACCCACGAGTCGTGCAGTTTCGGAAATACTTGTTCCGAGCCTTCGAGCCATTACAATCTGCCCTCTATCAAAGTCGCTTAGATCCGCAGCCTTTCCCATCACACACAGAAGTAAGTGAAAGAATGATTCTTCAGACTCTCCAGCAGCAGTTAAATACCACTTCCACCCGATCACGTGCCTTCCACGTCATCCAGGCGAATTCATTGCAAAATGTAGGGGTGGTCATAATGTTTTGGGCTCTTGAGTGTATATGCGTGTGTGTGTGTGTGTGTGTGTGTGTATGTATATATATACAAGGTGCGCCCATAAAGTAACCGGACAATTTTTTATAAATTATAAAAATATTACTCACCTTCAAATAAATTTATCTCCTTCAGAATAATCTTCAAAAGAGTCTATGCAATTTTTCCAACGTTTCTTCAAGTCATCGAAACACTGTTTATAGACGTTGGAACTAACCGTTCGCAAAATGCGCATATCATTTGATTTAATATCTGAGACGTTTTCAAATCTCTGTCCTTTCATGGCCACCCCAAGCTTCGGTAAAAGGAAAAAATCAGCTGGCGACAAGTCGGAAGAATATGGTGGGTGATTTATCACTGTAATTGAATGCTTAGCAAGATATTGTTGTACAGAAATTGCTGTATGGAGCCTAGCATTATCGTGTAAAAGAAACCATTTCCCAGAATCAAACAGTTCCTAACTCGCCTTATCCTGTTTCTTAATCGAAAAAACACCTCCTTGTAAAAATACTGATTGCATTTTTTGATTACAAAGGACTTATTCACCACGAATTTGTTCCTGAAAATCTAAAAATGCAATTAGTATTTTTAAAAGGAGCTGCTCTTTCGATTAACAAACGGGATAAGGCGAGTTAGGAAGGAACTGTTTCATTATGGGCAACGGTTTCTTTTACACGATAATGCTAGGCTTCATACAGCAATTTCTGTACAACAATATCTCGCTAAGCATTCAATTACAGTGATAAATCACTCACCATATTCTCCCGACTTACCGCCAGCTGATTTTTTCCTTTTACCAAAGCTAAGCTACGCTTGAAAATCTCCGCGCTTGAAAATCTACACCAGCCGGCCACACGTGCATGTGACATTTTTTCCCCCGCTGGGACTTTTGTCGCATCTTGAAAATCTACACCGGCCACACGTGCGGTTTCTTCATGCGAGGTCAGTCGTTTGTGCTTTGCAGTACAATATGAATCCAGTTTCAATAAATGAAAATGCTGTTAACGCGTTATGTGCTTTATTAATTGTTCGCCGACAACGTCGTCGGCGTCAAAGAAAGTACTGGGTACATCCTCTTATAAGTGAGAGATCAGTAAAGGGAAAATTTACACTTCTACACAGTAAGCTGAAAGGATACCCAGACAAGTTTTTTGAGTATTATAGAATGTCGATATCTTCATTTGAAACTCTATTATCTAAGGTTGAAGTTGCAATTAGAAAAAGTGATACTGTAATGCGATGCTAGTATTGATATCGATCGTTGCAATCGATGTTAGTATTGATATGGCCGACATCATTATACAACCATGCTGTGTGCTTCACAATTTCGTAAGACACCGCGATGGTTACAATTTTGAAGACACCCTGTCATGCCCACTAGAAAGTATTCCTGCAATTGGAACAAGAGGAAACAACATTGGAGTTGAGACCAGAGACAGTTTCAAAAGTTACTTCTGTTCTCCTGCAGGTTCAGTGCCCTGGCAAAATCGTTCTTGCAACATTGCAGAATAGGAACTTTATTGTTACGAGTACACAGTACAAGCTACTAACTAATAACAGCAATAATTTTGTATCAAATTCTTTAAAATTGTATACTAGCAAGTTTTGTATAATGCCCTCTTGTTATAACAAGACAGCGGATTATATGCACTTAAAAATGGCAAAATATCCATGTAAATATACACTTAAAAATATAAATATGCACTTCAAATAGAAATAGTGCTGGGTGGTTTTATTGGGTTTTGTTTTTAAAAGATTTTTCAATATTTATGATTAAAATAAACAGGGTTTGATTACTTATTAGTTATTACCCATTACTTAATTACCCAGGTTCGTTTTAACCCCAGCATGTAAATACTGTAGAAAAGATTAGACACAACTTAAATGTTTATATAAATGATGAGGACCAATATTTAAAAGTTAACAACAAATATTTATTACACACATAAACAATTAAATTACAGTATTAAAATCCTTATTCAAATAACTACATTCAAATAACTACACTATCAAATGATATTCTTTCAAATAACAAATTGGGTCCTCACCGGATAAAACAAGGTATGTATCATTTACGGGATTTTAATTTAAATTTAAATCTTAAAATAGTACTGTCAACAGGCAACAGAAATGTAAAGACTGACTTACCCCAAATCGGCGTTGCTACGGGAACATTAATATTGTTCCATCTTTATCGCAGGGGGGTTCGAGAACCCTACCCCAGAGCGGGGCCCGAAGACCCTTTCCTCACTGCGAAAGAATCTCGTCTGATCTCAACTCTCTGAAAAACCTTCTCTCTCTCTGTATCATTTCTACCCCTTAATATTTATCTCAACTTTTTGCATACATGTTTTCACCTTCCAATCACAGTATTTTCTTCTCCATATAAACTCCACCTACGTCTTAAAACCCTTTTCTAGTGCCCTAATATTTCTCTTTTATTAAATCACACTTCTCATTGGACCTATACTAAACATTTTCATATTCTTTCACATTTTTCCCCTGCTCCTTTCTACATTTTCTTATATTTTATTTTCTAACACCTGGTCAGTTTTATAACATCTTTTCCTGACCATGATCCGACAATACTGCTATTGTTGCGTAGATTTCACTACAATCCGTTCAATTCTTATTCCTTATTCTAAGGGGCTTTTTCGACTGACCCTCGTCCAACGCAACTCTTTTATCATGGGGGGTCCTTTTTAACTAGCCGCGATTCTAGCTTACTACTGGGCCTTCTATGGGGGTAATTCATCGGTTACTAAGTCAAGGACACCGCGCTATTCTGCAACGTTTTCCCCTCTTACCATAAATATATTTTTATTGCGTACGTTTCCCTTTTCTAACAATCTTTTAAACTTATGTAAAAGGCCTTTTTCTTATGCTGACTCTTTCTTATCTCTTATTCCCCTTCACAACGCTTCATAATGGATAAAAGAATCTTGAAAGGGCTTGCAGCTTTTAACAAGATCTCCGAAAGCCTTTTGCTGGCTTAAAGGGCCAGCAATAGGTCTAAATATTACTTATTTATCTAAATATTGATCTAAATATTACTTACCTGAACAAAAGAACATATTTAAATAAGGTTTCTGTGTTGTTCCAGATGTGTAAAGCGGGTATATAACTTTTACATAATATATTTTTTCTGAAGCGAATGCAATTTTATTTAAAATATACTTAATAGAAAGACACATGCAAATCAGAAAATATTGTATGCAATTGTATATAATCCACGGTCTAGTTATAACTATCACCTACTTACAACTTAGGTTATAACTTGTAACTTAAAAAATAAAATTTAATTTGTTTTACTAATTACCAATTTTATTTCTTCCATTTTTGTCCATCTGGTCCCATTTTTCCCCAATAACATTCTTTGTTACGGTCATCCATGTTTCTCTTTTTAGTTCCCGGTTTTTGAAATCCCTTTGTCCGTGCATCATAAAGACATGGATATTTTTCTATTTCTAAGATCAAAGTTCGCTATCCAAGTAATAATCATGATATTTAAATATAAAAAATTTAAGTATAAAAACTTACTAGAACACACGAATATAGCAGCAAGAGAAATGGTTATCTTTCTATCTTTACGTAAACGTCTTGAATACTACCAGGGAGTGTTTTTCACGCACGTGGGCCACCGATTTAGCTTGAATCCAGCTAGAAAAAATAGGTCTGGTTCTATCCTCCAGCGGCCGACCTTGAGAATGCGACAGACAACTCCCCCGCTAAAGGGAAAAACAGCTGTGTTTGGCCACCCCTATGTTACAGAAGCTTATCTATATTTTGGGGCTTGTTTTCCAGCTGTGTTTCTCAGGGAAAAATCGCTCGTGTGGCCGTAGACTAAGGGTGGCCATGAAATGACAGAGATTTGAAAACGTCTCGGATATTAAATCAAATGATACGCGTATTTTGCGAACGGTTAGTTTCAACGTCTATAAACAGTGTTTCGATGACTTGAAGAAACGTTGGAAAAATTGTACAGACTCCTTTGGCGATTATTCTGAAGGAGATAAATTTATTTGAAGGTGAGTAATATTTTTCTTATTTATAAAAAAAAATTGTCCGGTTACTTTATGGGCGCATCTTATATATATATATATATATATATATATATATATATATATATGTGTGTGTGTGTGTGTGTGTGTGTGTGTGTGTACTTGTATTTGTTGCCTACTGTTAATTACAGTGAAATACTAATGTTTTTCAATGTTTTATTAGTTTCCCCAGTTGTGGAGAAAAAAATTTCATTTCTTAGTCTGAATTTTTTTGTGAAACAATTAACATAAGTAAACTCTTCAATAAAGGTACTTTTAATCATAATGTGCATGATTTGCCACCTAAAATTTAATCAGGCTATTCAAAGTACCCGGTCCCTCAGTGGGGCTTATAGAGGTGAGAGAAGGGTATGCCTCCCCTAGGGATGGCCAATCTAAATTTTGGTGGCATCATTATAGGGAGCAATGATGGCTCACTTAAATGGTGCACCCATAATGAAGAAGCCAGGAAATTCGCGGTATATGGCCGAATGTCTGCGAAAGAAGTAGGCCAAGAAACAATGTTCCTTTCAATCTAACATTTTCGTGACACAAACACTGGGGAAGGACTGATAGCTGAATAATTGTAAATCACGATATTTATGTTTTTTAACAGACACATATCGTCTTACCAATGTATTAATACTTTTTCGTTAAAAGATTATCCTACAGTGGCTCTTTAACGGCGTTTTAACAAAAATGTCCGAGTGTGCGACATGCTACAGTCTTTACTATAAATTTACACTGTGCAAGCTAGTTTCCACCATCTATGCATCCTTCCTCTAATATCCAATTTTTAAATCTTTTCTAGGTCATTTGAAGGTGTCGGTAGAAAAATTACAAGAAGCGAGAAACCTTCATTCGATATATTGCGTACGAAATATGGACACCATGTTCAGTCCTACTACGAAAGATTATGTTCGCGCTGTTCTAGAACGTATAGATAAAAATCAGAGCCACTGTGGCAGAAGAAATGTAGAATAGCAATGACTGCAACTCTTTGGTAAATTCTTTCCAGACAGTGTGGATGGAGCAGGGCTTGTTGCAAGAATTACGGGCTCTAAATTATGTCTTACCGGGTACGAACATTTTTATTATTTTTCATGATATTTATTTTACCTGCTTCCTTATTAATATAGTCATCACTGCAGCAATTGATTCCCAAGAATGAGTTAATTTCCTAAACACAATTAAATTCCTATATTTTGGTAAATATCTATTGAAACGTAAGAGGTTTCAAAGTCGGACATTCTAGGGTCATTAAAATACATCTAAAAGATTCCTTCATGTCAGTCTACTACCCATCTTATTTGCGTTAATGTAAAGCTTAACGTTTATAATGTATCAATCAATAGTAAGTGTAAGGCATTGAGAAAATAGATGTAAGAAAAAGCATTGTATCTATCCGAGATTTAAAAAGTCTTATTAGTAATTTCTGATTTTTAAACAATAATGTAAATAAAACGAAAAATTTTAGTTTGCCTGGTGGAAAACATTGAGGATACAACCAAAGAAAAGCATCAGGCGTGTACTGTAATATTTGTAATGTATGTAAAAAAAGTATGAAAGGGAGAAAATAAATAAATAAATTTTATCACCGACATTTTTTGTTACTATAAATGATTTGATTTCAAGATTCATATGTAATAGGTTACCTATTATAAAAGATTGTAAAAAAAAAATATGTTAATTATGGTTAATGACCAAAAATATTTTTTCCGAGACCTCGGTACTCATAACCAATCATAAAAAATGTTATTTATGTCTAATGCTGTAGAATGTTTGTTGCTTTGTTATTCCATTGTTCTTAGGACTTCTAATGTGCTATACATTATTATAGTACTCAGCTTCTATGAAGATATCTAGATAAGTTATCCACAGTAGTAAACATAAGAGTTTCAGCTCGTTTACTGAAGTTTTCAAGAGAAACTACTAAACATTTTTTTAATTAACAATAACAGTTTGCATTTTGATATTTAGACATAGTTTCTGTGCTCCTGTTCCCTAATGAGAGTAAATCACTCATGTGTGTTTTCGTACATTGTTGAGATACATACTCTATCTTGCTGATCTCTCTCAGAGTAAATCTTTTATCTCACTTTTAGTGCTTTGTGATGAACATGATAAACTTCCTTTATGAATAAAGTGGCTTAAAACTTTTCCATTCTATCATATCAAAATTTTAATTTCTGTGCGTAAAATCTAAAAAAGATTATGACCTTTGAAATTAAAATAATTAAAAAGTATCGTTTTATTTAATCTCAGAATAACTTCAATTATTAACGACGTTTCTCAGATTTAGCAGTTTTTAAAATGGGAGAATTAATTCGTTTCTCCCTGACTTGAGCGCAAAAATTTTATTCGACCACTTTTTCAGAGGTGGTATTCAGAGCTCGATCACATTTATCGCAGATATTAATTTCGCAATGCATTTAACTTGAACAATAAGAAAAACAACTAATGTATCTAGATTCAGAAAATCCATAGTCTTAAATGTGAATGTTTAGAATTCATTCCACGTAGTTTAAATGCACCCTCTAAAAATGTTGTCCTCATATTGGTTCTCATTTCGTTAAATGTGCAAAATCAGACATTAAAATTTAAATTTATGTGAAGTTTGAGATAAAAGTGTTGAAACTGCAATTTTTTTTAACCACACCGTACTTCTTTTGCAGGTAAAATAGAAAAATTCATTGAAAATCCGGGTGAGGATTTTATGAATAACATGGAAAGTGCTATGAATGCTTTGAAAACTCTTCTTGAACCCCTTACAAAGTACCGTTGCGGAGAAATTGTTGTCAAAGTTTGTGAAGCTAAGCTATGAAGCTCTTGAACCACCTGTTCGTGTATTCTTCAATAGAGTGCCAGTTTACTACAGAAGAATAAAAGAAAGGTTATCTACAAATGAATACTTCAAAGCGGCTGTCCAAGTCGTAAAAGAAGGATACTTAAGAGTGAGAAATCATTTTATAAAATAATATAGTTCTCCCACTAGACAAGAACATTGAGTCCCTACTCATACGGGAATAAGGTACACTCGCGAGATTTTTGGTTACGTTAGACGTGCGATTTTAGGTAAGGTGTCATGTAAATCGGTCTCAGTAAGCTTTATTCCCTTATTTTTGTTGAAGAACCGTTCATTTTCGCCTAAAACTCACTGTTTACGCTATTTTTAAGCCAGTGTGAACTAAAAATATTTAAAGAAAGAGTTTTTAACATTGCCTTTGTGTAACTGTACTGAACTAAAGATTTATATATATATACACATACACACATTCAGGAAGAGAGATATCCTTGATTTACAAGTCCTATTAGGACGTATAATTTTTAAAAGCATCGTTTCTATGTTCATTGATCCAGACTCTGATTGAACGATTAGATAGGTGGCTAAAGTGCGGCCCCCACGGTTATCGTAAGTGAACGTAGCCTTTGGAAATCGGCTTCATGCGGTATGTTTAGCCTACATGTTGCACAAGATGACTGTAGCGCTACAACAAATAACGAAGTTCATTGAAAATAATTTAATCGAGTCATTAAGAAATAATTTAGTTTTTTTCTTTTTGATACAGAATGTTTCGTTAGTAAAAGGTAATCTTCTAACCCATTAAATAAAACCTGAAAAAATAGTAATGAAAACTAAAAATAATAATGTCTCGTTATTCTCAATAGGATGTGCTTAAACAATTTATTGAAACTCTAATTGTATAAAAGTTGTTTATTCAATATTTACTTTAAAATACATTCAATCTTTTTTTTCTTAATGCCCATCATCCTAAATATATGAAACAACTAATGGCTGAGGGATTATTACAACTAAAAGCTTGGAATAAATTGCTCAGATCGAATGATTGAACCCAGACATTGCTGTAGAGGGTGTAGCCCTTCTGCGGTAGGACTACTAACCTTGCGGCGATAGCTAGTGGAATATATGGCTATCATGCCGCTGCGTATTCGTGATGAAATGCAATGACGAATGCAAGCATAAACTGGAAGGAGTTTAATCGTCATAATAAAAATTATAATTCAACACATAAAACAAAATAGATCTTTCCCAACTCGGAAAGGGAATAACACAGAAATTCATGCAGGGAAAAGAGTATGTGTGTCGAGCTGAAAAACAACTGGGTTTTTAAATCTGTGTTCACATGAAATCAGGCATGCGCAGTAATGCCGATTTTAAATTGCTTCTTTAGGAGAAAGTAGTGAACAGAAAATTAGCATATGCGATTCAGTGAATGTAGAATTTTTGTGTCCGAGACCACGGTGACACCACACCACTCCCCGCGCAGAAAAAGGGTACAATATAAGAAAATATTTTTTTAAAACTTAAATCTTTAGGGTACTACCTCCCTAAAGAAAACTTAATCTTACTTTAAATCCTTCGACAGGTTACTTGAAATCTTTCGACAGGTTCTGAAACTCTGCTGGATTTCGTAATCACTAATTCTTTATCGGGAATATGTGGGATGTCACCAGGGACCTCAGACTGAAAAACAAAAGCTGGCTTGACTCTCTCGATCGAAACTGTTTGCTGTTTTCCATTAACAACAATTTTAAACAGTTTATCCGTTCTGGAGACAACTGGAAACGGTCCTTGATAGGGGGGGGGACTAATGGCCTCCTTACGCTGTCTGTCCTCAAAAATATATAACCACATTTGCTCAAATCCTTTGAAACAAATATATTAGGTTTGGAATGACTTTGTGTTGGAATTTCTCGAATCTTACTCATACATTTTTGAAACTTTTCAATCAGGTTCGGAGAAATCCTCTTAAGCTGCTGTCCTTGGAACAATTCACCGGGCAGTCTAAGCGTGCTTCCGTAAACTAATTGTGTAGGGGAAGCTTGCAGATCCTCACGAACCGCTGAACGAATAGAAAGAAGCAGGAGGGGAATAGCGTCGGTCCAGTGAACCGTGTCCACCGCCATAATCGCTGCCTTTAATACGCGATGAAATCTTTCCACAAGGCCATTCCCTTGAGGATGATACGCTGTCGTTCGTTTCTTTTGAACGCCAAGACGTTCTGACAAGCACTTAAAAAGTTCAGACTCAAAATTAGTACCACGATCCGTAGTTATAAACTCTGGAACGCCGAACCTGGAAATCCAGCAATCGATGAAGGTTGTTGCCACGGTCTCAGCTGTCTGATCGGGAATGGGTCTTGCTTCTGGCCACCTTGTACTCCGATCAATGCAGGTCAATAAAAATTTGTTCCCTTGTGACGGAGGAAGGGGTCCCACGATATCTAAATGAACATGGGAGAACCTCTCCGCTAGAGTAAAGACACCGAAAGACTCTTTGTTGTGTCGGGTTACCTTAGTTCTTTGACACTGCAGACATTCTCTGCACCACCGACTGCAATCCTGTTTCATACCTTTTCAGACAAACCGCTGCTGTAATAATCGCAGCGTGGCTTTATTTCCAGGATGGGACAGATTGTGCATGGAGTCGAAAATCCGTCTCCTCCAATTAACTGGAATAAATGGCCTAATAATATTATTAGAAATATCACAATAAATTGCGTTTTTGCAAGAGGGAAATGTCATAGCCTTAGGTCTAGACCTCCAGAATTTTTATCTTCTAAATATTCTTTCAAATCAGGATCATTAATCTGATCCGTAGCCAACTGATCGTAATTAACAGAACTAGTTAAATTAACAGCATTGATTCTAGAAAAGGCATCCGCGACTACATTCTGATTACCTGGTATGTATCGGATGTCAGTTGTGAATTGACTTATCAACTCTAAATGTCGCACCTGCCTAGCAGAAGAATTAATAAGCTTTTGATTAAAAGCATATGTTAGAGGTCGATGATCAGTATAAATGATCACTTCTCTTCCCTCCAACATATGTCTAAAATGCTTGACAGAGGCATAGACTGATAATAATTCACGATCAAATACACTGTATTTAACTTGTGCGGGGGAAAGCTTTTTAGAAAAAAATCCTAATGGTTCCTGTTCTTCCCCTATCAATTGTGATAAAACAGCTCCTATAGCATAATCAGACGCATCTGCAGTTAAGATTAAGGGTACATTATGAGCAGGAAAAGCAAGACTAGTAGCGTCAGTTATCGCCTTTTTGCATGACTCGAAAGCTGCAATGCAAGTTTCGGTCCAGGTGATAGGAGTTTTTGTCTTTCTTTTTTTTTATTATTGACAAGATCATAAAGACAAGCTTGTTTCTCTGCTAAACCTTTTAAAAATCTGTGGTAAAAGTTAAGTATGGCTAAAAATGTCCGTAGTTCACTAACAATATTAGGTCGAGGGTACTCTAAAATAGTACGAACTTTATCAGGCAGGGGCGCGACACCGTTTTTCGATATTAAAAAACCCAAAAATGAAATTTCCGAAGCGCCAAATATGCACTTTTGTACATTTACCACTAGACCATAATCGCTTAATCGCTCAAATATTTTCTGCAAATGCATCTGATGCGACTGTTCATCATCAGAAAAAATGAATATGTCATCTAAATACGACAGGCAGAAATCAAAGTCTCTTAAAATATTATCTAGAAATCTCTGAAAAGTATTACCAGCATTCCTAAGACCAAATAGCATTTTTACATATTCAAACAGTCCTATAGGTGTTGTTGCAGCAGTTTTCATAATATCAGACTCCTCCACGGGGATTTGTTGATACGCCCTAACAAGGTCCAATTTAGAAAAAAATTTCTTTCCCCTCAATCCCATTACAACATCGTGAATATGTGGGAGAGGGTAACGATCAGGAATAGTTACCTTGTTTAACGCACGAAAATCTTCGCAAATACGCCAAGTGTTGTCCTTTTTTTTAACAAAGTGTATGGGACTAGCCCAAGGACTTTTAGAAGGCCTCAAAACACCTCGATTAATGAGCATTCGAAATTCGTTCGTTAAAGCTTGTAATTTCTCAGGGTTCAAACGACGGGGTTTTGAAAAGACGGGTGGGCCAGTGGTTTCAATACAGTGAGTTAATAACCCGCTTTTTAATATAGTTCGAGTTTCGGTATTAGGATTAAAAAGTTGTGGAAATTTGGCTATAATCGCATCGTATGTCGATGTACCATCTAGTGGAGTAAGACGTAAATCTGGGCCAGAATATATAGAACCTATATTTGAAAATGATGTCTTACTGTCGAGAATACGCCTATTCTTCATATCTATGCATATTGCAAAATATTCTAAAAAATCGGCACCCAAGATAGGTGTATTAGTATCAGCCACTATAAGATTCCACGTAAATTTTCGCCTAAGTCCGAAATCGAGTTCGCATCGAATTACGCCATATGTCTTTATGACAGTACCATTGGCAGCATGCAATTTAAGTTCAGCGGGAACATTACGAGAAGTAAGTTTTTTTGGAAAACAGCTAATAGAAGCACCAGAATCAACTAAAAGTTTTGTGCTAGTAGAACGCTCGTATATAAAGAGTCGGCTACCAGCACAAACATCGTCTGTGGCCGACGCAGCAGACGTGCTTAACAGTTTTCCCGACCATTTACATGGGGGTACGCACTTGCGAGCATCATTTTTAAATCTATGATACCAGCAATACCTTTTATTTTTAGAGGACAATTTAGATGTAGCACTGTCATTTTGAAAACCACGATTTCTTTTACGAAAGTTACGAACCACCGGTTTACGAGACATTTGCTCAATCTTAGTTTTAATTCAGCAATTTCCTTTTAAGCGTTTGAAATGAGGAACTTTCTATTGTGTGTCTGAAGCTACGATGCTGTTAACAGAACACTCATAAATTTATCAGCTATTTTTGCCAATTTCCTTATTATCGTTTTCTTAGTCAGAAAACACGCCTAGTATTTGTTGAACATTTTGTGGTAACCGCTACAACCACAAGCACGAATTGCACTTGGGTTCAATTTTTCGCCATTCAAACTTTCCTTTCGCAAAGTAATGAGAAGGGCGTTAGTCACCTAACACTAAATCATTCAACAAAAGTTTTAAACGTGAACTCCTCCGACTGTTCAAAATATGACAAAACACGATCTTTTAACTCCTCATAAGCATTTTTAGCTGGGGTTTTTAACTACAATATCTCGAACGCACTTTAAGATCCTGGGCTCTAGTGCCAGTTATCACAGACATGAAATTTTGTTTGATCAGCCGTAATCCCTGAAAAGGCGACTTGGGCTTCAACTTGTGAAAACCAAAGCTCTGCATCCGCTTCCCAAAATGTAGGCGCTTTAAATGCTACTCGACCAAAATATCCTAGATACAGTATCCCCATCCATTATTCAAACATACTGGTATAAAATTGTATAACACAGCAAGAAAAGCTCTTAATTACAAAAGAGGTTTTAAAGTATTTATCAAACCTGACTTACATAGTGCGTTAAAATATTTTGTAAACATTAAATTAACATTTTAAAACACTGCTAGTGACGCGAATATGTTTAAAGGAGGTCAAGAACCAAAAACCATGAACATGTTACCTACCTGCTTATCCTACGCAGAAGAAAGCCGCCATTATTATGAGTACACGCTCAGTCCAGTCAATATGAAACAAGCCGTTAAAAAGCAAAAGAAGTCTGAAGTAGGTACTTCCCGTTTGTATATATCCACATACGTTTAATACGGATACACGTCTGAAACAGTTCACCTGTGTAAACGTCCGATCCCAGTGTAGGCCCTTCTGAGGTAGGGACTACTAACCTTGCGGCGATAGCTAGTGGAATATATGGCTATCATGCCGCTGCGTATTCGTGATGAAATGCAATGACGAATGCAAGCATAACTGGAAGGAGTTTAATCGTCAGAATAAAAATTATAATTCACACATAAAACAAAATAGATCTGTCCAACTCGGAAAGGGAATTACACAGAAATTCCTGCAGGGGAAAACAGAGTATGTGTGTCGAGCTGAAAAACAATTGGGTTTTTAATCTGTGTTCACGTGAAATCAGGCATGCGCAGTAATGCCGATTTTAAATTGCTTCTTTAAGGAGAAAGTATTGAACAGAAAATTAGCATATGCGATTCAGTGAAGTAGAATTTTTGTGTCCGAGACCACGGTGACACCCACAAGGGGAGATACCTCTCTATGATTTCGTAATATTAATTTAACATAAATTTACATAGAAATGATCGTATAATCTATAAACAACTTTCTTTGTCTGAAAACTTCATCATGTAAATATTCTTCCCAATTGGTCCGATATTTAATCTTGCGTTCCTTTACAACCCTACCTATTAAATGATTTTAGAACTGTTCCGTATTATACCATTTGTCTTCCCCCTCACCACCACCCCACCCACCCACGAAAAAAAGCTTTCAATTTATAAATTCATTCAATTTATAAATTCTTTATAGTTTTTACAAATGTTTTCACAGGTTTACTCGGTTTTACCCCATTTTTCTTTTATTAAATACATCTTTATGTCAACTAAATCCATTTATGTCTATCAGATTTTGGTTGTTTTAAAGTAAACACATATATGCTTTAAATAGTAAAGGCAGATTCCGTTATTTACATGCCAAGGACGAAAGCTGTATGTTATGCTCTCGAAACATGAAACCAGTCCTTAGCTTTTGTAGTTCAGTTTACCTGTTTATATAAAACTAGCTGAATACCCGTGCTTCAGTACGGGTACATTCAAATTAAATACAACGGTCAATGTATACAATTAATGCCCCAAAAAATGATATTTATAAAAAATTTGTAGCGGATATTTTATAGACAAAATAATGTAGAAGAAAATATCAAATTAAATACAACGGTCATGTATGCAATTAATTTGTATTTTTAATATCCATAAAACATACTAATGTGAATTAAATTCTTAAAACTTCCATCTCATTTAGTCTAGTGGTTAAATTTTACCTTTTACCGTATTTTAATATTTTTTTATCAATGTATTTCGTCGTTATGCACGTGATGCAAAATTAATTTAAAGTATCACAAAATAAAAGAAACACCGTGAACGGCATTTAATAAATTAAATTCTAAAAATTAATCTTTAAAAATTTACCAAAAATCAGAAAATGGAGGTAAAGATTCGAAAAAGATTTCATTTTAAGGAATTTTATGATCTTTCTCGTCATGTAAATTTTATAACCCTCAGATTATTATTTTAAATGCAATGTTACAAAAACAGCTTAAAAATTTAATTTTAAAAAAATCTAAGAAGAATTTTCAAAAACCTTTCTTAGTGCACCCCTACACAATAAGAAGAATTGCCATGCAAAATTTCAGTCCTTTAGGTCCAGCGGTTTGGTCTGTGCGTAATCAGTCAGTCAGTCAGTCAGTCAGTTACGGAACTGTTTTATGTATATAGATTATAGAGTAAATTTTTTCCAAAACATCTATTAAAGAAAACTGTAAAAGGTAATGAGTTTTTTTAAGTAAATTCTTGTTAATACGATTTGTTATGTCTTTTATAGGTGAGGAAAGAAATACTAAGCATTGATTACAAAAAGCTGGCTACCCTTGCAAGAGTGTACATTGAAGATTACTTATCTACTCTGAGTCCCCCATCAAAGAAGAGTTTTGTTACTGTAAACGCAATCAACATTGAGAAAGGTGTTATAGACATTGATTTTCACTCTAATGTTGTTAATAAAATTGGCGAAAGAATCGGAAATGGAATTTGGCTTGTTACAGAGAAGTCCGTGAATATTGGTCTCCATTACAATTGGAATACTCTTCTTATAAAATTCAAGAGGGGCCTTGACCTTAATTTCATCCCACCGTATGATGGTAAATATTCTCTTTTTCCGTTTAGTTAATGTTGAGTGTAAAAAAATAATTTTGGTAATCCAATACATGTACAGCTAACTGAAGCTGAGACCTGGATGATAGAGATGACATTTTAATGAAAATTTTGCCTTATAACACTGAAATTAACGTGAACTGTTAAGGATAATTCTTAAAAAGATAAGCTAAAAAAATTTGTGGCTCAATCTTTTGGTTTAAAAAATTTTTCTCCTGAACAGAAATGTCTGAGGCAATTCTTTTTAAAAAAAATTCTACTTTACATTTTTTTAAATTTAACTTCACTTTAAACGCAAAGCATAGTTATAAAGAATATTGTTTCAAAATTATACACTTATGTAATTTCTTAAAATGTAAACTATTTTTAATATGTCGACACATATTGATAATAAGATGATTTAAATAAACCATTTAGAAATAAATCCGCTTTTTTATTCCTATATCACCAGAACATCTTTTATGACCATGCAAAATAATTAAAGTTTCTTTTGAAAATAGTCCGCTTTATCCCGGTTTAATAAAACAGTTTGGATTATTATATTTGAATTTAACCTTTTTGGTTTAAAGTTTTAATTTGATTTTTTTGTTTAATTTTTCATTTTAGTTTTCTTTTTAATTTTGTAAAGGAAGATATTTTTTTTAAAAATCTGCTTTTCTTGAAGTGTGACGAAATGTGACGAATGTCAGTAGACGATAAAGAGTCAAATAATCGTTGTTTAACAAATATTGTTACAGTTTTTCTCCTAGTTTCAGATGGAGTATTAGTACACCCTTACTACGTATTTTTCACTAATATATGTTAACTCTAAAATAAGTATGTTTTCCCTAAAATAAGTACGTATTAAACGTCATTAAAGGTTAATAATGCTATTTAAAGGAATTTAAAAATAAAAGTAACTAAATTCAGTTAATACTCGTACAATTTAATTGGGCATGCAAAGTTATGCCGCGGTGAGCCTAAAAATGAAAAAGCAGATAGAACTAAAAAGTTTTGAGACTTTTTAAATGCTTCTTTTTCTATGTGTTTGAATTTGCTTTAAATAGTTAATTTTGCTGCTTTCCATCTGCTTTTGATTGTCAAGTGAAAGATGCCAATTATATTTGAAAAACTAAAGGTTGTTTGAAGATTATCCGTCTGTTTTTGCGGGTGTGCTAATTTGTTGTTCAACTATTTCAGCCCAAGCTGTGATCGTAGGTCACCAACACTTTGTGACATTTGATAAAGCTTTTTATGACTTCGCTGGGGAATGCAGTTATCTTTTATCCAGAGATTTTGAAGATGGTAATTTTACGCTAGTTTTGAAACCTAAAGAAGGCGATCAAGCAGCATCAATTCTCGTGTTCAGAGGTGAAGCGAGTGTTGAACTTAGCAGTGGACGAAAATCTGTGAGTACATATCACATTCTACCATCATTTACAACTGTGAACATAGGTTTAACTGCCTCATTTTTTAAAAAATAAATCATTTATCCTTAATTCTAACAATTATGTCATAGGTAAAAATTGGAGATAATACAGTGGAACTACCGTACTTTTCCAAAGAGATGTCTGTAACGAGAGAAGGAAGCACGATCGCTGTTAATACAAAGAATGGTTTGCATGTGAAATGCAATTTGGTTCATCAGATCTGCACTTTCGATATTTCTGGCTGGTATTACGGAAAGACAGCTGGTCTTTTGGGTACATACAATTATGAAGATCACGATGAATTCAAGAGACCTAAAGGACATATTGCAAACTCTGTGACTGTGTTTGCCAAAAGTTGGGAGCTGAAGAGGGGCTGTAAAACAAATAACTTAGTACCAGAAGTTCAAATAAACAAAAATAGTGATTATTACAAGCTATGTAAGTCTCATTTTATGGGAGACGGTTCCCCTCTAGCAGCATGCTTTAGCGAGGTAAGTGCCATTTAACATCTTTGAGTAAGTGAATTTTTCTATGCTTAAAGTTATGGTTGTTAATCGTGAAATCGAGTCATTTCCTCTATCACATATTTATAAACAAGTACGGAGCTCATTTTAGTGAAACACTTTTGGCCACATTGGTACGTGCATTCTGAGGAAATTCTGTGGTATTCGGTGGGAAAAACACTAAATATCATTTAATTTACCTAATCTCATATTATATCTAACATATCGCTTGACATTCAGAGTTGTATGTCAAATGATATTTTAGATAGAATGTGAAAAATAACACCAATTTTCAAAAGTTTGTTTTTTGAAAATTGTATTATTTTCCAGGTCCGAGCTGAACAATATTTCCAACTTTGTCTTCGACATCTAGCATCAGAAAAAGATCACAAGAGTGCGTTTTGCAACGTGGCAGCAGCTTATGTAACAGAATGTGAAAAGAACTATGTTGAGCTCAACCTTCCAGCAAAATGCCGTAAGTAAAATATTTGAAGGTGTGTGATCTTTGGTAAAAGGAGTATTTTCTCGACCGTTATTGTAACAGAGTAATTCAAATTGAAATCTATACACTTCTGTTATTTTTTCTTTGCGTAATTATTAATTCGAATACAGTTTGCAAAAAAAAGTATGCAATAAACGTTAAGAATAAAAATAAAAATTTAAAATTAAAATATTTCAATATTTTGGAATTGGATTGTATATGTAAGTTACTAGTCCTTTTAATAGGAATCACAAGAGAAAATATTTTTTACATGTGCTTATGCCAGAAGGATCCCTTTCAAATAGTTATGTATAAGTGAATATACAACTTTCCTTGGACGCTAAAGAATAATGAGTGCTGTTGAAAATTACTTATCATTTGTAAAATTCATATTGGCAACACACATAGGCAAAAAGAATAATTTTTACCTACCATCATACATTTTTTAAAATTAATACATGTTAATAATTATTTTTGTGGCCGTGATTCTAGAAGATTAGTACATTGCGTTAAAAATAAAAGAATTAAACAAAAATTCACTTACCACACTTTTTGAATAAATGACACTTTTATTAATGCATGAACTAAGAGAGCACATAATGAACACACGAGGCCGGGAAATATTAGGATTTCTTGAATCCATAACATCTGCGTCAATTCTGTACTATATGCGTACTTGTAGAAGCCTATCTAATACGTGGGAAGGAAATTCACTCACAGAAGATCGATTTTTTGCTTCATCAGTCTTTTGAAGATTGATTATTCTTTTTATGTGACTCATGCAGCCACGTGGTTCAGAACCATTTTCTACAAGCAGATGGATGGGTTCTCTCGCCGAAAATTCCCGAAAACTGACCCCACATGCAGTTCTAGAACCGGAAATTCAAAGACCCCGCTCTTTTTCTGTTGCCATCATTTTTATCCAAACTTTGTATTCGGGAATTGTCAGTGTGGCTCATTCCTCGAAGCGCCACCGCTTTGAATCGTACGAGCAGGAGAAAAGTTGGGTGCAAACTAGTTCCGGCTAGTTTAAGTCGATGTTCCGGAACTAGTTTTAAGTCGATGTTTTCATGACAATGCACTTATTTTTTATTAGAGATTTATTTCATTGTAAATGATTTTGAAATTTTTCAACTGCAAGGATTTAAAAATTCTAATTTTAGCATTTTAAAGTTTTGTATGTTCTATATATTTATAACCTATATGAATCTTTATATTCTGCAAATGTAGTTAATAGGTATAAAACTATATAACCGTTAGTTTTATACTTTTCTGTTAATTGAATTTTTAAAAGTAATCTAGTTCTCCTCTATATTAAGAGTAAAATTATGAAAATAAAAATTATTCAATTTTCTCTTAAACTAAAAAGCTTTAAATATTTTTGAGAGTTACAGAGAAGTAAAAAATGTAATATTTGCATTATTTTTTATAGATTTAACAGTATTTTTTACAAAAATTTGTAATAACAGAAACATTAAAAGAAAGAAATTAAATACAGAACTAATGCATTGACATTAAAAGAAGTATTTCTGAAAATATTTGCAATTAGAAGATTTTTCTGGTTACAAGAACATTAAAAGAAAGGAATTTTGTTTTTGTAATGGTTTTTGTAAGGTACTGTCCGACCACGGAAGCAAGGTCCCTGGAAGCTGTTGCGCATGCGCGAGAAAAGCTAGTCTACTTAGAAAATAGGGGAAAACGTCATATTTTCGGATGTGTTTGTTTATGAAATACGGAATGCATTTCAGACTGCTCTTTGTCCGCAATTTTAAAGTTATTTTTTAAAACTTTATTTTTGATCGAATATGTGAATAATAATTTCAAAATAATAAAAAGAAAGAAGTAAATCTATTTAAAAAATAGGAGTTTTATAGAGTGGATATTTTTGGATTACATCACAATCAAAATTATCTAAAGTTACGTTTTCGATGGTTCTTTTTTTCTGACGTTTCCTCGGAGATTCATATTTTGGAGTTTCTTCACCCTTTGCTTCTCTACGTATTCTTTTTACACTGGACATTGATATCCCGGTCATTTTACTAGCTCTCTTTGGGGATTGCGAAAATGGAACAATAACATTTCCTTCTAGTGCTTCTTTATCACACAATTTAATTACATTGCGTATTATACGTTTACAATCACTACGGAACGGCTACGTGTTGGGTAAAGGATGCATTAATTTTAATATAATAATCAAAATAACAGACGAGGAAAAAGCAAGCAAGCGCAGTTAGTAACTGATTCTAAAGAATGTCGAGAGAATACGAGACTTTTCCCCCTCCTTCCTAAGCAGCCTTACCTGCAACGTGAATAGAATCGTCTTGGCACTATGCCAACCGTGGTTCTTCGTACTGTGGTCGGACAGTAAAAGAAAATCCAGTTTTTTTTTTTTAAGAATTTTACACTGTGGTAATAGGCCTTTATCATGTCTAATGAATTTTGATTGACGAATATCCATGCAAGCACCAACAGAGGTTATAAAAAAACATAAAAATAAAATAAAATTTCCATGATTCTTTATTTCAATAATATCATTAAATGTCGTTTTATGCAGTTTTAATTAAATTGTCTTAATCAAATTTTTGATGTTGAAGGCTTTGTGGATATAATTTAAAGCCTTTATAACTTCAAAAGTTGGTAGTTTTCATTCTGCCTCTACTTTTTTCTATACCAACGACGAATTAAAAAGGCTAATACCGGGTGATCCAAAAGTCTGGACGAACTTTAAAAATGAATAATTCGAAAACGAATAAAGAAAAAAAGATGTGGTTTGCACCAAACGGATGGAAAAGAAGCCGGGTTTTGTGTGGCAACGAAATAAAAAATAGTTCTGTTGGCGACCAACAGATGGCGCTGTCGGATTTCTGATATATGATTATGCAAAGCAACAAACGAAATAAAAAGGAGCAACTGCAGCAGGTAATGGTAGTCGAAGCTTATATGCATCTAAATGCTGTCCATAGTTGAGAAAGCTCTCTTATTTAAACTGTATTATAGGAACTCGGAAAGTGCCATTGCGGCATTGCGAGCATATCGCTACATGAAGGGTATGCGAGATAGCAAAGGACCAATAACGTCTTCTGCATTGAACAAAATGATGAAGAAATTTGAAGCTACGGGTTCTTTGGCATCCCGTCCAAGAAGTGGACGCCCCTCAGCAGGCGCTGCTGTTGCCACAACAGTGGAACAGACGGTGCAATCCATGTCGGTGATTTCTGCACATGGGGAGTGCAGTGCTCGAGAAGTTTCGAGGCAGACAGGACTTGACTTCGACTCTCGCCAAGATTTTGCGAATTTAGTATTCAATAAGATGGAAGAGCAGCACGACTGGCTTCACACGGTGCTTTGGAGAGATGAAGCGCATTTCTCACTCTCTGGCGCTGGTAACACCCACAATTGTCGAGTGTGGACCACAGAAAATCCACATGCATTTGTTGAGGTACCCTTGCAACAGCCTAAAGTGACAGTATGGTGTGGCTTCACTGCTGATTTCATAATTGGTCCACTTTTTTTTTCGAGGAAGTCACAAAGACGGGTTTCAAAACAGTTTCTGTCACTGGTCAGCGATATGCAGCACTGTTACAGAACAACATTATTCCTGAACTGCAAGCGCGACAAGCACTCCAAACAGTCACCTTTATGCAAGATGGAGCACCACCTCAAATTGCTCTGCCTGTGCAATGCCTGCTACGCTCAACATTTGGGGAGGATCGCATTATCAGTCGATGATTTAATCACGCATGGCATCCAAGGTCTCCCGATCTGACACCCTGTGACTTTTAGCTGTGGGGATTCCTGAAGTCAAAAGTGTACCGCGACCAACCGGCATCACTAGCAGCACTGAAAGATGCCATCCTCCAAAATGTGTCTGCCATAACGCAAGGAATGCTACTCAATGCTGCGAACGGTGGGGTGACTCGCCTCACAGCGGCACTTCTGAAAGATGGACAGCACATTGAACATTTACTGAAATTAACTGTAATTAAGCTGACGTGTAACTTGTAAACATTTTTTCACTTGTAAATCATCTTTTGGTAAAATTAAAATCTATAGCGCCATCTGTTGGTCGCCAACAGAACTATTTTTTCGTTGTCACACAAAACCCGGCTTTTTTTCCATCCATTTGGTACAAACCGCATCTTTTTTTCTTTATTCGTTATCGAATTATTCATTTTTAAAGTTCGTCCTGACTTTTGGATCACCCGGTATTATGAAAATAGCAGGCTTTTAGGGGAAATGTTTTTCTTATTAAATTTATTGGTATCCATTTTTTTCTCAAACATTTTAAGTTTATAAAATTTGTAGCTCCCTTATCATACTTGATTTCACTCTCTTATATAGGCTGTTGACAAATATTTCGGTACCACTATTTATTAATCCCCGAAATGATAACTTATTTTAATCAAACACCTTCAGTTTATTATATTAATGTCATGACTATGAGTTTCTAAATTAAATCTGTCTGTTTTTTATGTGCCCTAAAACATATGCAAAGATTTTAGAGAATGCTACAAAGTTATTTGAACTTTACTGTTTGAATTAATCTTTTTAATCTTTAATTTTTCTCTTTAGTAACGTGCGATGCTCCCGATGGCTCGAAATTAGAGCATGGAGATAGAAAGAAGTTTGAAAATGTGGGACAAAAATCAGCTGATACCATATTTATTATTGAAGATCATGAGTGCAACAAAATAATAATGAATGACCTCGGGAATTTGGCACGTTCTGTTGAAAGGGAACTACAGAATGAAGGATTCAGAGATAATGTTTTTGGAGTTGTTGGTTTCGGAGGTGATATTGGTGATCCACAAATATTTACAGCTAAGGATAAAGTTTTATTTGGCTCCAGAGATATTAATACAGTAACTGAACGATTTAAACTTGAAAGCCAAAAGGTTGAACCTTCAAGAGCTTTTGATGCAATGAAGCATGCCGTTACTCATCTTTTAAGAAGTGATACATCAAAATCCTTTGTATTGATTTCGTGTTCTGCCTGCAGATATGATTACACGTCGGTAAGTGTATGTTTAGTTATCCACGTCTAAAACGAATATCTATATATACTGCTCTCCTTAGCTAAAATGTCCTACCTGAGGTTTTTAACTAATTTTCAGTTCATTATGCGTTTGCAGCTTTTAAACAAGTCTTAAAATTAATCTAGACTGAAATGAAATTATCACTAATTTTTGGAATTTAAGAGAAGAAAACAACAACGGCACAAGCAAATCTATGATTCCCCATTTTCCTTGAAAAGTTTGGACACTTTAACTAACGAGTGCAGTATATATATATATATATATATATATATATATATATATATATATATATATATGTGTGTGTGTGTGTGTGTGTGTGTGTGTGTGTGTGTGTGTGTATACACTATCTACCAATAAGTATTTGGACACCTGTGATAGAAAAGTAGAACAAAATTTATTCATATTCAATAGTTGGTATAGCCTCCAAGAGAGGCAGTTACAGCCTCAACCCTCCGGAGCATGCTTTCCACAGGTCCATGCATCACGGCTAATAGTATTTTCTTCCACTCGGCTTGGAGAAGACATAAGTTCCTTCACCGATTTTGGACGGTTGTTGCAGCCCTTAATTCGGCTATCCAACTCGTCCCAGAGGTTCTCGATAGGGTTCAGGTCTGGGCTTTGAGCAGGCCAATCGGTTCGGTTAATCCCATTGTCGTCATACCAATCTATGGTGGACCTCGCAACATGACAGCTGGCGTTGTCCACCTCGAAGTAACATAGGTCCAACCCGTAAAACTGCCACAACGTAGGAAGCACACTGTCATCCAAAATACTGCAGTAGGCGTCGGCGTTGAGCTTACCATGAATTGAGACCAAGGGTTCCAGTCCATACCAGAAGAAACACCTACAGACCATAATTCCACCTCCGCCAAACTTTACTGTGGGCACAGTGCATTCTGGCAGGAGGCGTTCTCTAGGCAGTCGCCAGATCCAGACCTTGCCATCCGAATGGTAGAGGGTGAACCTTGATTCGTCGCCCCAGAAAACAAGTTTCCACTGATCTACGGCCCACTTTCAGCGTGCTTTGCATCCCATTAACCGAACAGCGTGATTGCATTTTGTGATCAAAGGCTTATGGGCGGCAGCACGACCATGAAAGCCAAACAGATGTGCTTCCTTACGGATGGTATTTATCGAAACAACACTCCCAGATGCGTATTGAAACTCCTGGAGTATGTGGGCCATCGGTTAAGTGCAGTTCTTCTGAATTTCTCTGGACAGCACTCGTCGGTCTCTATCTCTCAATTCATGGGTCTGCCGACTCGGGCACATTCCGACAATCACCGCTCACCTCCCACTTCAGAATCATACAGGCCACTGTCGATTTTGGGTAATTCAGCTCGTTAGATATTGTTAGATCTTGGGCTCTATTCCACAAGAAATTTCACACAAAATAATTAACTCTCATAGTATTTAATTTCTTTATTCCTCTCTCTAATGAATAAAGCTAGCTCTCTCCCTCTCTCTCAGAGCTATACAACAACACTGACTCCCCCCTCTCTGGGCAGGGAGCGTCCCTCATAGGGTTGCTACATTTTTAGTATGGCGCCTTTGCAGAAGGGTTGATACATTTTTGGCATCTACCAGAACATACCGCCACGCCTTGCAATGTTTTTAAACATTCAAGAAAGGTAGATTACATACACTTAATGGACTGGATTAGATACAAAAGTCCAATATTCAATATCACAAATGCAAATACAATATAAAAAAATGAAGTCACATGATAGCTCTTAAACAATAATACGATTAAAAAAACAAATTAAATAATTATTCAATCATGGGTAGGAGACATAACTTCGAAATTGGGCGCTTATATTCACCCAATGCAGTTTTAACTTTAACAACTCTAATCTTTGAGTCTTTTCCAGGATAAATTTCACAAATTCTTCCTAAAGATCATTGACACGGTGGTAAGTTATCCTCCTTAACAACTACTAAGTCTCCTACCTTTGCATTATCATTCTCAAACATCCACTTGTTCCTCTGTTGCAAATGGCTGAGATAATCTGAATGCCATCTTTTCCAGATTATCTGCACATTTTTGGTTAAATTTTGCCAGTGATCAAGCCTATTTCCCCCAATAATTGTTAAATCAGGTTCAACTATTGATGTAATAGGTCGCCCAGTTAAAAAATGGGAAGGGGTCAAAACATTTAAATCATCAATGTCAGCAGATAACGGAACAAGCGGACGAGAGTTTAACATTCCCTCCACCTGAATTAACACTGTCAGAAACTCTTCGTAAGTCATTTTTAAATTGCCTAATACTCTCTTAAGGTAATATTTAATGGACTTTACTCCTGCCTCCCAGATACCTCCGAAATTTGGGGCTCTAGGGGGAAGGAACTTCCAATCGATACCCTCTGATGACATATAGTTTGCTAGAGTTTCATCTGGTAGCTTCACTAACCTTTGCAACTTTTTAAGCTCATTATTCGCGCCTACAAAGTTTTTCGCGTTGTCAGTAAACAACTTGCCCCTTCTAAATATAAACATTTGCCCCTTCTAAATATAAACCTTTTAAGGGCAGCAATAAACGAAGTCGATGTTAAATCTGACACTACCTCCAAATGCATTGCCTTAGTCACAAAGCAAATAAATATGCATACATAAACTTTGTGATAGATACCCTTCCTTTGACCCTTATACTTAACATAGAAAGGGCCGCAAAAATCTGCCCCTGTAATATTGAAGGGAAAGGTTTGCCTGACTCTTTCTCTAGGCAAATCGGCCATCAACTGATCCATTACCTGTGGATTAGCTTTAAAGCAGGTAATGCAACCATGTACGATTCTCCTACATATGCTTCGCCCATTAATTATCCAAAACTGCTGCCTAATTTGATACAGTAAAGCTTGAGGCCCTGAATGCAAATACTTTAGGTGAAAATATTTAACAATTAACTTTGTTAATTTATGCTTGGTTGGCAACAAAATTGGAAACTTTTTCTCATAGGGTAAATTACTATTACTCAGTCTGCCTCCTACCCTTAAAATACCATCCTTATCAACAAAGGGGTTTAGATTGTTAAGTGGGCTGGTCTTAGAGCCCTTTACATTGGTTAGCTCATCTCTGAAGGTCTGATGCTGTACTAACTTTACCAGATATAACTGAGCTTTTTCCAGTTCTGCTGTGTCCAATGGCCCAGTCTTGCGGTCTATTACTTTGTAGTTTTCCACAAACCTGAAAATAAAACTCAATACCCGAAGGATTTTTAAGTATTTGTTACTATTATTTAGTAAGTCCTTCACAAAATTGTTAGTAGTTATATTTAAATTAACCACATTAGAGTCACAAGGAAATTTTCAGCTCTGGTGTATGGTCATCTTTTATAACTGCCTCTGAAACTGGTGTATTGGGATACTCGTTGGTAGTCAGGTATTCGGGTCCACTCCACCAAAGTGAACAATCAGATAACTCTTGGGGGTTCATTCCTCTGGATATTAAATCCGCTGGGTTCTCGTCGGATGGTACATGACGCCACTGCGACATGTCGGTCAGTTCTTGTATTCTTGAAATACGGTTCGCAACAAATGTTTTAAGCTGATAGGGTTCTTTGTTTATCCATGATAGTACATTCATAGAGTCGCACCATAAGAAAGTACGCTGTATCTCAAATTGTATCGAAGATTTAATCTTTCGAATTAGCTTAGCTAATAATAAGGTTGCACAAAGTTCCAACATTGGTATGGTTGTTCTCTTTATAGGTGATACACGAGATTTACTCGAAATTAGCTGCACTTGGATTTTTCCCTCATTCGTTATTGATTTACAATAAACAGCCGCACCGTAAGCTACTTCCGATGCATCAGAGAACCCATGCAATTCTATCACTGCAGGATTTTCCTGTAAAATGCACCAACCAATTGTTAAGCTGTTTAGATGTTGCAGCGACTCAATAAACTTCTTCTACTCTTGTTCTTCCTTTGATGGCAGTAAGTCAACCCAGTCAATTTTTAATAACCAAAGCTTCTGAAGCATTATTTTTGCTTTAGTTATAACCGGTCCTAACAGGCCCAGAGGGTCAAACAGTCTTGCAATCGTGGAAAGAACATCTCTTTTACTATATGAAGATTTCAAATCAGGTTTTACGTGAAATGCAAAACAATCAACACTTTGATTCCAAAAAACTCCTAGTGTTTTGGTTTCCTCGGGATTCGTAAAAGTATAATTTTCTTCATTGCTTTGTACAAGTGTTTTATCATTACTGTACCATTTATGTAAAGGCATTCCTGCCTTTTTGAACATTCCCACTAATTGTTTTTGAAGCTCTTCTGCCTCATTCAAAGTTCTTGCACCACTAAGTATATCATCTATATACATGTCTCTCAACACGACCTGACCTGCTAATGGAAAGTGGTGGGCTTCATCTATAGCTAGTTGTTTCAACGTTCGCGTAGCCAAGAATGGAGCGCTAGTGGTGCCATACGTGACTGTGTTTAACTCGTAGGTTTTTATGGGTTCATCTATTCCCTCTTTCCACACGATTCGTTGTAACCTCCTCTGATCTGGATGAATCCATATCATGCGGTACATCTTCTGAACGTCCGCAGTGAATGCAAAAATGTGAGTTCTGAATCGAATCATTATCGAAAGGAGGTCATCTTGCGGCACCCCTCCATTATATTGTAAAGAATTTAACGAAGTTCCGCTGTTTGTTACAGAAGAAGCATTAAAAACTACCCGAAGTGGTGTAGTATTACTCTCTGGACGATATACGCCTAAATGGGGTATAAAATACATACCCTCTTCTTCATTATCTGTAACCTCAGTCATATGACCCATTTCTTTGTATTCGGCCAAAAAGTTTTTATACAACTCTAAATAAGAAGGCTCTAATTTCAGTTTATTCCATAATAAATTAAGTCTTCTAACAGCAATGGCTCTAGATCTGCCTCAGCACGCTGGATTTTCCTTTAGGGGCATTTTCACTATATATTTCCCTGTTTCATCTCTCGTATGGCTTTCCAAAAAGTGCTCCTCACAAATTACAGTTTCTTTATTTTTTATCGGCTCTGATTCGATATTCTCAATTTCCCAAAAACCTCTCAATAATTTATCTAAATCAACGCTATCTTTAACAAGCCCACAGTGTATCTTATTCACATTAGAAGCTAGTACATTTCCACTAACAATATATCCAAAGACTGAATTTTGCAAAATTAATTTAGTGTCTAAGGGATGTATTTGACCAGGAATTAAACTCTCGTAGAATATTTCAGCTCCTAATAATGCATCTATGTTATCAGCTACATCAAAATTTTCATCTGCTAATTTTATTTTGTTAAATCCATGTTTGTTTACATTCAGGCGTTCCGAAGGTACGAATGAATCCGTTATTCGCGGTACGATTAAAAGATCTAGATTTGTTTGGAAACTCATATCTGCATTCGTTAACGTTGCATTAACTTTTGACTTCACATTCATCGAAATATCATTTAAACCTGACAAAACTCTATTTATTTTTTCTTTCCTTAATCCTATCCTTTCGACGCATGAAAGAGTGATCAAGTTACACATTGATCCCGAATCCATAAAGCATCGCAATTTTTGAGTATTACCCCTCTCATCCTTAATATAACAGTTAATTGTACTCAGCAAAACAATTTTACCGCTGTCATTACTTCTCGTTGTAAATAATTTATTAGGTAACTCACTGCTTGTTGATGGTATAAACTCTGCCGAGAACGGCGAAAGATTTTGCCCTTCATTGGAAGAATTGCGAGTCTCTTGCTTCCCAACATAGTCCGCTCTAAACTCATTCTTTTTTGTCAGACTGGTCTGCAATTTTCTCCTGAGAAAAACAAAGCGTGTAGTGATGTGATTTTATACAATAACTACACCTGTATTTTGATTTACATAGCGCAATTTTATGCTGAGCAAGACAATTAAAACATAATTTATTATTTTTAACAACATTTAATCTCTCATTAACTGATAGTTGTTTATAATTAGTGCATCGATACAAAGGGTGGGATTCTGAGCATAATATGCATTTAGAATTTTTCATATCAGAAAAAAACACTTTCGACACATTTTTTGAGTTTGGGTATCTACGAGATGCATTATAATTCTCGTCGAAACGGTTTTCCTCGCGACGGTTTTCCTCGCGACGGTTTTCCTCGCGATGTTGTATATAGATCGACTTCCTGGGATAATTTTAAAGGGTTAAACCAACCATCTACTTCTCTTATACTAATATGGGATGCGGTCTCTTTATCTAGAGTCTGGAATATTTTATCCGATACAATTAGTTGGTTTAAAGTCTTAAAATCTGTGACCTTTCTCAATTTTAAACAGTACTCCCAACTAGTTGCTAAACGCGACGAAAACTGAACACAAGTCTCGCCTTGCTGACGAGTTGCTTTTCGAAACTGCTCTAAACAAGCTTGTGGCGTTGGCTCAAATTCCCTTAAAATTAATTCTTTTACTTTTCCATAATCCCCAATTTCTTCGTCTTTCAAATATATAATTATATCAGAGGCTTTCTCACCCATTAAATTTAAAAGAATTTCGGCCTTATATTTATTTGGAACACTTTTTGCTATGAAAGCCCTCTCTAGGGAAGAAAAGAATAAGCCCCAGCCTTCAGCTTTACTTGGTAATTTCAGTGTTAGTGTTCGAATGCTTTTTAATAACGCATCCAAACTGCACAACTCATCATCCTTCTCGGATGATACTTCTGATCTACTTTCGGCTTTTAATTTCTGTAGCTCAAGTTCTGTTTTAGCTCTTTCAAGCCTAATATTTTCTAACGTTATCTGTCGTTGTTCTTCGCTTCTGCGTTCTTCAATGATCGAGTCCGCAGTATTTATAACTTGCTCTGGGTCATTTTTATACAGTTCACTATTCGATATGACATTATTTAAATCAGCGACAGTCATTTTGTCATTTATTTTCTCATTTATCTCTGTGGCAATAAGCCTTAAGTCTTGCTTTAAAGCGTTCTTAAACATATCTCTTACACTATAAACAACAGTAAAATATCACTCACTCTCTAATGGCTTCCAGCGTAGTCCAACGGTTTCTCTCAACCACAACACACAGGCACTACGTAATGAAAACTTCCTGTTATATATCCATGGGTAGCTGCTCCTGTCTCTGGACGGACCACTCAATGTTAGATCTTGGGCTCTATTCCACAAGAAATTTCACACAAAATAATTAACTCTCATAGTATTTAATTTCTTTATTCCTCTCTCTAATGAATAAAGCTAGCTCTCTCCCTCTCTCTCAGAGCTATACAACAACACTGACTCTCCCCTCTCTGGACAGGGAGCGTCCCTCATAGGGTTGCTACATTTTTAGTATGGCACCTTTGCAGAAGGGTTGCTACATTTTTGGCATCTGCCAGAACAGATATGTCCCTTAACGATCGGCCATATCTGTGATACCCGGCGATTACACCTTTCTCGAAATCAAATTAATCTGCACTTCGTGGCACCTTACATGAGACTAATTCCAATGTTGTTTACAACACGGTATTTAAAGGTGGAGGGCTTGACGTTTATCACGACCGCAGATATCGTCATTTGCATGTGTCCAAATACTTCTTGGTAGATAGTGTATATATGTGTGTGTGTGTGTGTAAGTAAACATTGAAAGAATAGAAGAACCACTGGTACATCATCAATGTAAAATGTAACATGGTTTAATGGAATCTAAATTATATTCATAAGTCTGCAATGCAGAAATTAAATTTTTTTTATTTGAAAATATGTTTTAGCCTGTGAAAAACTCGATCTATCCACACTCTGTTTTTCGCTGTAAATAGGAGATTAGGCATTAAATATGCTAATTGGAGGATTTTTTTTAATTGAGAGGGGGAGGTCAAAGCAATGTTTAAAAGATTTGAAAAAGAATAACTTAAAATACAGGAATTATTAAAGCTTTTTGATTAGGAAAAATGATGAAATAGAAGATTAAACGTCAGTGCATTTCAAAGGGTTATTGATCTTTCGGGATCTTGTAGAAACGGAAAACGAGTCGTATTAGACCTAAAATATGTAAAGTTAAGAGGAAGTTCTGTAAGTGTTTCATGTGGAAATACGTTTATTCTCTTTTATCATTGAGTAAAATTTTGTACTTCATTGGTAATATTAAAAATGTAAAATTTGCTTCATAAAACAAACCCTCTCTTTGAACATTAACAGCGATTTTATTTTTTATATTCCATGTGCCTGAAAAGCTAAAATGTAATAATTTTTTTTTAATTATTTTATTTTATTTTTATTTATTTATTTATTTATTTATTTATTTATTTATTTATTTATTTTGCTTTCTTGCCGATATTTGTCCTCTGTTTCTCTCTCTTCAAATTTTTTCTCCTATTTCCCCGTTGTCGTGTTTCTTTTTCCGTGACGTTTTACCTTTCTTCGCTTTTCACAATTTCCTGTCGTTGACATTTCTCTCCTTTTCACATTTTTTGTGTTATGGCAACATTTCCTTTGTCTTTCAGGCTTTTAACTGTGACACGTTAACGCTTTATTTCTCTAGGAAAAGGAGGCTGTTTAAAACCTTTTAAATTCGAATAGGGTGCTTTGTTATATTTAAGATGAAACTCCGTAGGGATTTTGTGATTTCATAAATTTAAAGGTGTTCAAAAAAAATCTCCTCTTTGTTAGAATTCAGGCAGAATGTGATAGACTCTTGAACATCAAAATAAAATCAAAACAAGAAACCACTAAATATTCATAAAAGAAGTGAACATTTTATATATATATATATGTGTGTGTAAAAGTTCTTCAAGGATTTTAATTTTATCATGTTTCAAATGTTTTAAAATCTGAGACGATTTCCATGAACTACCGGAGTTCTGGTGCAAACTTGAAATTTTACAACATTTTATAGAAAGTATTTTCTGTTAGTCAAAATAAATGCTGTTTTATTCTCGAGAGGATGGGAAGACCACAGTGTAAAAAATACAACTGAAATCTAAATAAGTTCGAGGAATAAAAATTTTGTATCCTCGTGCTATAAGATATAAATGTCCTTCATTAATTAACAATATAAATGTATTAGATTAGACTAAATTAATAGGCAGAGACTTTAGAAAATCATAATTAAATGGACCTATGTTTCAAGCTCTAAAACTTAATGACTAGTCGGGATATTTATACAGCCTTTTGTGGACCTGTCACAATAAGTTGTTCTAGGTTTATGCATTTTTAAATCTATAAATTTCTTCCCTTCCTTACTCGAAGAAAAAAGATTTTACGCCCTGAAGCTTTTTAAAATTCTATGATAACGTAACATGTAAATTATCTTTTTAAATTAACTCCTTCTGTAAACTCTCATAACTGTAAATTTAGTGATCAATAAAGTACCTTCCTAAATTTTTGTAATTAACCTAAGAAGCTTTTTATAAGCATTAAAGAGATTTGAAAACAGTATTACAGACTTAATTAACTTGGTATTCTGTGCGCGTGTGTATTTGTGTGTCTGTCTGAGGAATAACTCATTATTAGTTTTCTTGTCTCATTTCGCAGTACTGAAACAGTTACCGGAATAGATAATAAGTGCTAATGAAATGGATTGACGTTTATTACTTTTCAATGAATTCAAGTGTATAGAGAATTAGCACTTCTACCCTAACTTGGGTGTATATAATTTGAAGTGGCACTCTAAATAATTTCATTCAAACACAGTTCTTACACAAAAACAATGTTTATTCAAACATTTGCACATATATCTATTCTTTTCAACGTAAGCAATGCGTACTACTAGTACGAGATATATATAGTATTCATGCAAGGCATATTATTTCAGTATAGACACGTTGCAAAGAAATACAGTTTGAAATACTCACAATACTTGAAAGTCAACCAGCAGTGCTGCTACGTAAACTTTGGGCCTAACAAGAACTCGCGTAGGATTGAAGCAACCTAGCTCCTCCCTAAACACTTTGTTTCTTTAAACTAGCTGCTTGGTATTTATACCAACAGCGTATGCCGCAATTAGCATATCTTAAGCGGCTTCTTTAGATTTATTCACCTAAAAGTTCGATTATTGTGAATCGAATCTTATGTAAACGTTACAAGTGTTCGCATAAATCGACATGAGTTAAAATCTTCATCTGTCAGAGAAATGTTTTAGTTGCCTTAAAATACGCGGAAGGGTCGTAATCTTGATGCGGAGAAAAAAAAATTCATTCGACTGCAGCATTTCCATTTTCAAACAGTAACTTTCAAACAATAAACATGAATATAAAATTTCTGATTTCTGGCGTTATTTACAAACTTTTTTTAAAATTTATAAGTATAGATTAAAAACGATATTCTAGCATAAATTTGCTAGAATATTGTTTGCTAGAAAATTATTGTTTGCTAGTTTATCTATCAATTTTAGGAGCCATTTTCAAAAAAATCTTTTATTTTTTATTCCAATCAAAGGAAAACAATAGCAGACGATTATTCTGAAGTTGCCAAATTTTTATCTCAAAATGCAAACGCCAAAAACAAATTACAAAATCGTTTCCATAAAGTGCGAACGACCTTCTGTATATATCTAATATGAAGCTACGTGTAGCGAAAAAATGTACTTCATGATATTAATGTTTCTTGGAACTGCTTCTTTACTTCTAGCTTCAGTATCCTGTTGTTCAACAAATTTTATTGGAGAGAGGAATTAGCCTGCATGTTATCAGGAATACTGAAATACCCATTCGAAAGAGTTCTGTTAAAGAAAAGAACATCATTGGTAAGTAAAAAGGTTTCTGAAAAGCTTTTACAAAATTGGCAAATCGTTTTCATTGAATCGAAACAACCTAAAAACTAAAGCAAGTCTTTTACTTGTGAAGAAATGACGACACATATAAATATTGTGGAAAATGCTATTCAAAATAACTTCTCACGTCTGCTTGGGGGCGTAACTCGATAATGTACCATCGGAAGAACTGTGGCTCAAGACCCCCGCTCTCCCATATTAATAAATCTTGACAATACGCAGGATTCAATTACCTGAAGTCTAACACCCACTATGAGAGAAGCCGAAAAGTTTAAATTGAGTTGAATTACAGATTATCAAACTCTATATCCGAGGGAGTCAAAAAGAATATAACACCCTCATCTACCTTCATACTGTCATCGGTAGCCGCTGCAGGAACAAATGAATGTTCTTAATCAGACGCCTGTGCTGCCTTTCGGTTTAAGCAATGGGAGAGAGAATTTTTTGGGGGAAAATAATCAGGAGGTAGCTAAATGCATCAACAAACATCTGAAACTTGCCTTTCAGAAAAAAGTAAATGGGGACCTTGCTACGCTATAATAGGGATGCGACATCGATGTCGATGTTTTCAAAACATCGATGTTTTGATAAAAACACCGATGTTCTAAACATCGATTTATTGAAGCCGATGTTTTTTAATATCGATGTTTTGTGCTCGATGTTTTACGTTGTCTCGATGTTTTTGTTTTTAATGAAAAAGTACCATAATAAAAAATTTACCACGTAGCATAATTTTCACTCTCAGTAAATGTAAGTCTGAATTCTGTAAAGGACGAATACAAAAGGGGGAACGATTCCTTAGCAAATAGACAAATGTTAATCAACAACCAATGAACCAATCAGAGCGCTTGGAATGTTCCTGACACTCCAGAACCTTCCATCGGGTTTTATTTTATAAATAGTATATACACGAGAGCAGCCATTTAAGTTTTTGTTTTGTTCTGGTTTTATATAAGTTGACGTTAATATTATTAGTAAGATGCCTCCCAAAAGGACCGTTTGGAAATATTTTTGCAACACCTCAGACAAATTGGCGAAATGCAGTATTTGCCTTAAGTCCCTCAAAACTTCTGGCAATACCACGAATTTATCTGGACATTTGAAGGCAAAACATGGCGATATTTACAGCGAGAATTTTGAGTCATCAATGTAGCCCAAGGCAAAAGTAACCAAGTTTTTGACATTTGTGTCAGCCCAATCACAGAGCAAAATTAAATCACCCCCTCCCCCCATGACTAACTGAAGTAACATTAATGTTAGAGGTTACTAAACCAGTTTTAAAAATTGGATGTTCTAATACATCGATGTTTAAAAACATCGATGGTTTTGGGGCGATGTTTTATCAGCATCGGTGTTTTAATACTGAATATCGATGTTTCAAAACATCGATGTTTTGTTATCGATGTCGCATCCCTACGCTATAAAAGTATTTCGTTAAACACATGCGTGTATGTTAACGTTTACAATTGGCGGGTGTTCACTGGATAAATCGGAACGACACAAAAACTGATGAAGGAAAGAGTCTAATCGGGAAAAATTTTTATTATATTTTATCTAAAAGTTAAAAATAAGTAATAAAAAGCTACGTTTGATTTAACAGAATGAAAGTCTGCTTATAAAATGATATATTTCCTGAACATTTTACACATTTAAGATATTATGTAAGCACTAATGGTAATCACAAATCAATAAACCCATCCGACCGTTAGGTATGCAGGTTGAATAAACCTGCAGACTAGCGGCTGAGCGTAATCCTGAATACGCAGCCCAGGGTAAAAAATTTAAGAGCCGTGTCAAGCAGTACATACTGCCGACTTTTGGCCACCCCATTCCAAAGCACTAATGGTAAAAAAACTTAAATAGAATTTCTTAAGCTAATAATGGCTTGATTCAATTCAGTTACGCGTAGTCCACGGCTTACGATTTTTCAATTTTCCAGTAAACATTTCATAAAAAAAAACGTACTTTGAATTTTGAATTTTGATCTTTTCCCCGAATTGCGATACGCAGTACAATACTGGATAATAGTGACCTTGTTTAAAACTTAGGTTATCTTTTGTTAGGTGTAAATGTATTTCCTGCTTACTACAGGATTTTCGAGACGTAAGGCTGCTATGTACTAACCCCATTGGATTCGCTCACCTCAAAGTTAACCTATGGAGAAAATTTGTCCACGGATTGCCGACTTAGATTTAAAGATTTTTTTTTAAATTGTACTCCGTCATAGAGAAAAAAATTTTACATTTGTGTTCATTTTTCGTTTTTTTTAATGCAATTAGTATTTTAAAATTTAAATTATTCGGGGAAAAATCTGGTATAGTGTGTTTTAAACGCTCATAAATTCCTTTGGTGGATGAAATTTATGAAATGAATCCTGTAGCGCTTTGCAGAAAAGTTCAGGCTATCTGACAATACCTATTTTATTTGATTATCAGCATTTATGTACCTGTAAATAGTTGACAAAAATATATTTTAAATAAAAAATTTGGGGGCAGCGCTTAACCCCCCTATAGAGATAGAGCCATTACAATCCCTCAAAATGTCAATCCTAGGGGGGTTGGAATTCTCGAACTGTCAACTGGACTCCTCCCACCACAAGAGTCGGCAAGAAGAGGAAAAGGGAAATACAATTTTTTTCTCGGTACATAGCAGCCTTAACGCCCTCATAAATCGAGAAGCAACTGTGTGTGTGTATTTAAAAAGATAATATTACATTAAAATATTATATATATATATATATATATATATATATATATATATATATATATATATATATATATATATATATATATATATATATATATATACATATATATATATATATATACAGTGGAATCTCGATCGATCGTTTCCCGAATCATCGTTTTCCCGTATGTGTCGTTTATGGCACCCAGTCCCGAGGATAATATTGCCTTGTTATGTTAACCGGATCTATCGTTTTCCCGCATTTATCGTTCAGTTCAGTCGGTCCCTTGAAAAACGATAGATCGGGATTCTACTGTATATATATATATATATATATATCTCGTCAGAATTTTTTTCGTCTTATATTGTTTTTTCGTGAGAATTCTTTTTTTTTCTGAATCAGTTGATAGTAGTTTTTTATTTTAAATTTGTTTTTGATATTATTTAAAGGTGTGGACCCTGACACAGTTTTCCACACTAAAGATGTCACTGAAAAAGATTTGGTCGGAGAGCCAGATCTACGATCTCAAGTCGTTATGCCTAAAGATCTCTGCATAGCTCTGTCACAAGATGTCAATGGAAGCTTTTTCTCCACTCATCCAATTAGTCAAGCCCCATCAAGTGAAGTCAAGAACTGGAGAGGTGTATTTTCAAGGAAGATTTTGAAATCCACCCAACTCTTCTCTTGCCAGTGGTGTGACTGTACTTCAACGCGAGATCACTTGCCTAATACAGTGTGCCAGCCTTGTGAAATAAAGAGACCCAGATTGCCATTTTCTGTAGGTAGCTCTATTGCTCATTCAAGAACTGCGGAGGCATTTCTCTCTTACTTGTTCCACTTGATGCGTGAATAAGTTAAAACATTTCATCGTTAAACGTTTAAAATAAGATACATTAGACAAAAATTTAGACAGATATCAGGGGAAATGTGTGTAGACTTGTTTTAATTCGATTTCATGTGTGCAAAAGTTTTTGCGAAGTTTTACCATAAATGTATCTGTCATCACATTCTCTTTAAATGTTATTGGGATTATTATTAAAATGAAAACAAAATGGTATATAAAAAACATTTTTCATCAAATTGGCGCTGACTTTTCTGAAAAAGTTGATCAATGTCATTTTTTAATCAAAATGTTTCTAACAGTGGGTAAAATTTCTTTATACGTGTTACTGGATAACCTGTGTTTAAACGTTTTTCTGCTCAGAAGTTTACGCCATACAGTTGTTACATTTTAAGAACCTTTGATAAAGAACTTTATACTGCTTTGAAATTTTCTTCCATACAGCGATAAATATGTACTAACCTCATCATTAACACTTTTTCTGTATGTATTTAAATAACATAAAAATTTGTGTTTCAGAGAGCAAAAAAACATTTTATTAACGTTTTGTAAGGCTATATGCTAGGATTGTTAAGGTTTTATTTATATATTTTTAAGATGATCAGTATTTTGTAAACTCTTTTTATAATGAATTAAATTTTTATCATGGTAACTAAGCCTTGTTAATTTAATATTCATAATCCCTTAATTTTACCTCTAATAATCGGTAAATATTTCATTTTAAATTAACTTTTTCTTAATTTTTAAATATTTCTGGAAGAAATATCGATTCATAGAAGTTGTAGGCTATGCAACTCCTTTTTTCCCTTCTTCTACTAATCATAACATTTTCTTGTTTTTCATAAGTAAATGCCAATCGTACATCATTCTTCGAATTTTTGCTTTCTAAGAAATTAACTCCATTTTGTTCTGTTACTAATAATCTTGTGTATAACATATCTCACAACAAGAATATATTTAATTAAATATGAACTTCTGAGGGACAGTTTCATAAAAAGCGTTTGTCGATTTTTCACCGTAAATCTAGCTTTAAACCATAACTTTAGTCAAACAAGATACAGGAATATTTTTCCTTGAAATTTCACTATTGCTTCAATTAATCTTATAAATAGCATTTATGCAATGAAAAGAAGTGGTATTTTTAAGCAATACTGACTACTTCTCCCTTCGACTTTTCTTAGTTCTATCCGTTCTGGATACAAATAAATAAAACTTGAATAGCAGATCTTTCATACAACAAAACAGCGTCTTTCCAGTGGCCCTCTTCAGTATTCCGGAGAATGTATACAGCTTTCCGAGGACGAATGATTCTTAAAGCCTAACCTCTTAACTATTGTACCTTTTTTTAAAACTTCTAACTATTTTCTGTACTCCTACCATAACGAAGAGTCGAGAAAGACAAAATTATAAAGGATTTCTTAAGTCATGAATGTTCGAATTCTGTCAAGTTTTCATATAAATAACCCTTTAAGTATATTAACTATATTTTAAGAGTGTTTGGGTTGAAATAATAAAAGAAATATTTCATAAATCTAAATTATTGTTCATATTTCAAAATCTCCACACACACTTTTTACCAAAATGCCTTATATTTAGCTTCCATTCTTATCTATTTAGATGTGACCGTAAGTAGATTTTGCTATTTTCTCAATACATTGATGTTCCAACTACTAACAAAACCGTTTTCTGTTAATCCTTTTTAAAGATCTTTGGCTACAGTTTTGAATATAGCGTAACGAAAATTTCATCCACACTCTACATCAGTATTTGTATGTTTAAAATTTTATAAACTAAAAAAAAGAATAGATGTTTCATTATATTATTTGACTGGCTGATGAGAGATTGGTTTTTACGAATACTTCGCTACGTTATTCGTGTGACAGTAGAATAGCTAAGTTCTCTATTGAAATTTTTCTGTTAATAAAATTATGTCCGCAGATTTGTTATTTTGGCTTCATTTTCTATAAAAGGCGAAATTTAATATTTTCTTGCTATTTGAAAACAGCTTATATCGATTTGCTTTATTCAAAGAATAAATTAATCTTTATGGCTTGCACATTTCCATATTTTTTTGTTTAAAGTGATATAAATGCAATTTACTTCATGTTTTAGAAATAGTTTCAAATTAATTATATAATCTGAAGTTTTAGTAAGCAAAATCTATTGAAAGTCAAGGAATGTTCTTTTATCTGTGGTGAAATAATAAAATAATCTTTATTTACCAGTTGTTAATTTCACTTGTAGCCCCAAAATTAGGAAAAGTGAAGTAAAAATATTTATTTTTACTGACTCAATATTAAAATTTTACATCGACATGTTAATTATACGACTATTTTGTGCTGCAAAGATGTAATAACATTCTAACTTATTTATAACTCTTTTATTCCGTCCTCTTCACAACATAATTATATTCTCTCATTCGTATGATTAGTCTGGCTTTTCATGAAATGGTCAATATATCTATCTATTTAAATGTGTTAAAAATTTAAATATTTATCTTTTCTCAAAACGAAATTATTAGTAGAATAATGATAAGACTCAATTTATCAGTTACACTCTGAAACGTTTTTTAGAGGCGTAATTTTTAAATACATGAATAATGATTCAACATGAAAAATAAATTAAGACGAAAAATAATCCTGTAGTATTTTAAGCTTATTTCTACTGGTTACCATAATCATGATAAAACAATGAGCACGTTTATTTACTGATCTTTAGTAACGCTGATACAGAAATCTACAGAATCGAATGAACTCAATTACTATTTTATTGAAGAGTGCTGAATCGTGTATTTAAAACTACATTACATCTTCTCTTTACCATGTTCCTTTCATACTGGGAATCAAGTGGAAGTCTTATGTCATATATTCTTAAGGTAGCATTTTATGTGTGTACCTATTTCTTAATTACTTGTCTTGGTTATTTTTTTCTTGAATATCCTAACATTGCATGATTTGTCCCAATAAATTATGTTGAAAATATGGTTCTGGTCATGATTTACTGATATCAAAAGAATGAGAATACAATTTTGTGTTTCTCTTTACACACTTTTTAAATTTTTTACAGCGACATTTTCTCTTTCTATTTCTAGCTTTACCTTTCAACCGACGCCAAGTATTTCTGATGATATGAAATAATTTTCACAGAACCATCCAAAGTCAAATATTACGGGTCATAGGCTTTAATGAATGGAAGTGATACTAAAAGATTTTGATTTTGATTTCTTAAAAACTCTTACAAGATGAAATTCGTGTTTTTACGGCATGTCTTGTGTTTTAATGGCTACAGATTTTAATAAAAAAAAATTTTAGAAATCGCGAGTTTGTTGTATCATTTTACAAATATGTTAAAAATAAAACCCTAAAACGCTCAAATGAATGACACAGTTAGGCTAACAAATTGGAAGAATAAGATTTATTCATGATCTCATCCCTCAAGCAGCATTCAAATAAATATTTCACATAATCAACGAAAAGCTATGTGAAAATGCAGTTTATAGCCAAACTATTAAATCTACATTGTTAATGCAAAAAGAAGGTACAACTAATAACATGCACCATTAGATTTTGGATAAGCCATCCTTCAATAAACATTATGAACCTTCTCAATTCTTAACCTCTTTTGTCAATATTTTGCGATTTCAGTAAAATATAAATATTAATTAGCAAAATCAAGATAAATTCTCGGGAACCGGAAAACAATTCTACTCCTTTCCATCTGGGGACTAAATAATTCAAAATTTTAAAAAAAATGGGTGACATTATATAACTTTATACATGTTTAAATTACTGTAGATTAAAACTTTTCAGTGAAAGTATTTTCTGAAAGAGATGGTTCGAAAGGTTTTTCTTTTAGTAATCATAGAATTTTTGTTACCATCACAATAAAATATTTTCATCATTAGCAATTAATTACACAATACTTATTACTTGAAAATTTATGATAATATATATATATATATATATATGTGTGTGTGTGTGTGTGTACAGTATGACAATTATTGAGCTATATGAAGAAAAAAACTTGATAACTTTTGAACCATTTGAATTTTCCTCTTCGTCTGAGCCATATCATAGTCATTGATGGCAGGCATACCGAACATGTCATAAACTAAATCCGATTATCTGTAGTTACTTTTCAAATTTAAATAAAATTTTTGAACTCAGTAGTTTTTTAAAATTTGATTTTTTAGTTCATATAGCTCAATAATTGTCACCCTGTATATTTATACATGCCAATGGATCAATAAAAACAAAGAACACGAACGTTCGAAACTATTCTTAATAACTGGAAAGTATTTTTGAGATATTAAATGCACCTAATTTCTTTGATTTTTTGAGCATATCCAATTATACAGAAATTAAGTTAACACTTATCTAACTTTAATACCTTGTTCAGACATTAAGGCATTTTTCAGATACAGAAATATAATAGTTGTTTGTTCAAGTGAAAATACGAAACTGGAAATCTAGCTGTAAATATGGTATTTTCTTTTCTAACATTCGGAGAAAGGTATTGTAAGGAGGAGTTAGTGAGGTCTAAAACGAGGACTAATTTACGTACTTCTTGTTTGTAATTATATTCTATCTGCATAACTTAAACTTGAATTATAGGATGTGTACTTTAAATTGGAAATCTGTATCTGCAATGAACAAAATATTTGGAATGCAAAATTGTAAATGAAGAATAAGACGGGAAATATATCAATGGGTTTATTTTACTTTTTGAAAGAAATTCAATATTTTTGTAACATAAATGTCTTTGTAACTTTCAGGTTGCCCATCTGAATATTACATCGTAGTCTCTCTGGAGTATCAATACCTGAATAAAATACATTTCAAAGGCATCAAATTAATAGGAAAGGAAAAACAAATTTCAGTTATATCATGAATAGAAACAGCTAACCAATCACATCAGAGAACATTTTCCAAAATGATAAATTATTTGCTTTTAACATATGAAGATATTAGAAAATTTTTCATTAGTGAATATTAAGTTGTTTGCAAGACATTAAAATGATAAATATCGACAAAAATATCGTTAAAACGAAGAAATAAAATTTCACAAATATACAAGGATGAACATACAATGTTGAAGAAAATAAATTAGGCATTATTCAGCATTATAAATTGCATGAAACAAAATTAAATCGTTAATGTTATTTTCAGCTTTAAGTAAAAAGAGGATGTAAATGATTTTAGATTCCTTTCTACAGAAAGAAATATTTATAGTGAAAATAAAGTCTACTTAATTTGAGGATATTCATTCATATATTCAAGATATTCATTCATATATTCATATATTCATTCAATATATTCATTCGTATAGAAAATCCATCAAGATAATCATTTCAATGATCTCCGAATGCCCTCAAGAATTTAAAGATATGAAACCCTTTATCCCAGACATGAGATTACAATGTTGAAATTTCAAATTCCAAACTAAAAAGTTTCTATTATTCTATTGTTAAATACAATACTATATAAAATTTCTACTATATATATATATGTATCTGTACGCCAGAGGTAAACCATCATAAGTGAATTTTCTTCATTTTCGATATTTTTATTGTAAGTGACTCCTTTTGGATGTAGCTTCTTTGAGGAAAACTGTCCTATATGCAAAACAAGATGGTAGGTGAAATATAGACTTATAAATTATCGCATATGTAAGTCCTGATGAGAGGTAAACCATCACAAAGCTCTCCAGAAAAATGGGAAAATTCACTTATGATGGTTTACCTCTGACGTACAGATATATAGCAGAAGTTTTATATAGAATTATATTTAATTTATCGATCATGTTTAATTAAACTCCTAATTTGGGTGCGATCGACTAAAAACTATTCCTCTGTTGAACACCCCTGTGACAGTGAATTAGCTATCATCCGCTTCTATTTTTCCTTTCAGTAATGTTAAAGTTTGACTTAAGATACCCGAGGAGAGAAAGAAAAGGGGTCGGGAAGAGAAATAAGTGATGACTTGGCAAAGTGCCTCATAATCACAGCGTGTTTAAGCGGAAAGGCAAACATTAAAATAAAAGATTTACTATTTTATATCAACACCAAACAACATTTCGAGGGAGCCTTATCCGGCACCGCAATGTTTATTAAGCGTAGCGTTCTATTCCAGAAGCGGGTTAATTTTACACTTTGCCAAAAAAATTACGTATAGAATACTTTGAAAGCTAAAAAAAAAATGACGAGTTCTTTTCAATGTTTATAAATATATTTTTTTATTTTTAACGTTTCATCTCGCTTATTCAGCTTGCTGATTGAAAACGCCAGTCAGCATTTTTTCAATCTAAATTCAAGTAACTTTTTTCTTCTCGTTTAATACTGTAACGGGATTTTTTTTCGACAATATTCCTTGCTTGTGCATCAGTCTTCTGACATCTTACTTCACAGTAAACTATTTAAAGAATCTTACACTTTAAATATAATAAAAATTAATACCAATTCATAATAATAAAATAAACTTATTTTTTAACTTATTTCAATTTATTTCGTGTTCTGAGACTGATATAAAACAAACACAAATCAAGATTTTCATCTAGAAATATTTGTAATTTAGAGTCTCATGACAAACACAAATAAGTTCACGTACTGATCACGATTTCATCTTAAGCTGAATTCTGCGAACTATACATTGTCTAAATTTTAATCAATAGTCCAAAACTTTAGATTGTCTTTTTCAGTTGTTATTTTTTGATCTATTTAATAATTTTTTCTCCTTCATTCATTTATACACAGACACACACACACACACACATATATATATATATATATATATATATTTGTGTGTGTGTATTCATTCACACGAAAACATATAACGATGAAACTTATGATACACAAATATATGATACACAAATATATATATGATCTCAAACCGTAGTAAGTTTTTTTAATACCTTCAATTTGAGAGCATTATTCATATAAGTCATAATTATGATCGCTAATTGGAAAGTATTACCACCATATTTTCCTTTTTTTTTGAGGACTGATTGATATTCACTGCAGTCTCCAAGAAAAGTATTTTAAAAATGAAAGTAATGGCGCATTTCGTTTTATTCCATTTCTTATCAGATTGCGATTCCTTACCATAAAGCTCTTATGTGAATAATTGACTTATCAAGAAAAAAAGCCTTCAAAGAAATTATACTGCTTGTTAAGCGACTGAAAACACTATCTAATTGAGATAAACTCCAGTATCATAAATTTTGTACTGGAATCTCAATGGAGACTAATTTAACGACTTAATGTTCCCGAGTTTAGAGATAAAAGCCAAATAATTGTCTGATAATCATATTTTAAGCCATAAATCTCGTCTTAGAATAAAATTGCATTTAATATCTACAGAAAATTATTTCTTTAAAATTTTGTAATTTGAAGAAACATCTCTCAGCTGTCATGAATATTCAACAAGTATAACTCAAAGCCATTTTAATATTAGGGACCAAATATGTTTTAGAATGGTGTAGATTTTTGGTATGATTTTTATATGAATTTACAAAACATGTCGTACATAGCCATTCCAATTATTATAATGATCTTGAATTTATTAAATATTTAATTACCTTTGGAATTATCCGAGCTTAACCTCCATCTGTGTCATCGTCTTCATCCCCTTTCGTCAAAATTCGTGTAAACCTTCTAATACTAATATAACCTTCCTTATCTACAGGGGCTTCCTTTAGACAAATATCGGCCTAAAAACAAAAGCGCTACATTAAAAAATGTTTTAAATATTATGCCTAAAATATGAGCTGTAAAATACCATTTCTGAAACCTTTTTTCTAAATATTGCTCGATATTTCCTAGATATAGTACCAAATTCATGAGTAAAAAAAAAGTGTAAGCGAAACAATATTAGCTATAAAACGCCAATTTTAAAATATTTGTCCTGAATCAGACTATGAAGATCGTTGGAGTAACTAACAGTAATTTGCTTATAGGTGAGGTTTTGTAAAATAAGAAATAAAATATTTCCAAGTTAATAATTATATATTCTTAATAGTTATATTGTAATCTATGTACTTTTGAAACTGGTTTTCATTTAGCAAGTAAAGATGGAATTTCATTGTTCAGGGAAGAAAATTTGTTGTTGTTTTTTACTTTTAATTTCTTTTCACTCAGATAAGGCCAAATATTTTGATATTAAAATACTCTGTTTAGTATCATTCTTCCGGGAGTTCTGAGTTTTAAAGCTAACAACGATAGAATTATGTCATTTTTTTTTTGTACACGGTTCAGGGTGGAATTTTCCCAATATTACATTGCTATCTAAGGGCGCGGTGGCCCGGTTGGCAAAGGCGTCGAGCCAGGGATCTGAGGGTTGCGGGTTCGAGGCCGGATTCTGACAAAATCCACCGCCGTGTTCACTAATGGTGGCCGGGGCACGTAAAATAGGGCGTGGCTGCAATGTCCTCTAAGTTCTCAAATTACCTCTGGGGGTGCTGGGTCAGCTGGTCTGGTCCCGCCACTTGACTCGGTTCAAAATTCGCGGACCATAAAATGGGTGCGGTGTGGACCCACCCCCCGGGGTGCACCCGGGGCAACGCATGCGGCGAAGTGGTCTCACGCTTTCGGCTCCCTTTGGAGAAGAGCCTAAGCTCAGCTCTCACAGGCATTAGAAAAAAAGAAGAAAAGTAATGCCTCATGTATCTATACAATAGGATTCCGGGATTAAAAATGAGTTTTCAGAAATATATTTGGGAGAATGCCTCCTCTGTATACGCCAGATATTGGATCTCATCATACACAAGGAATAAAAGAAAGATCCGTTTCATTCAGAAAAATATATGTCACTGATTTAACAAATGATAACTGCTCATCGCAAATCCTGCTGAATAAAGAATGATATATTTCATATTTTCTATGCAAACACTGTATAATTCATTTGTTTCGAATCAAAATATTATTACCTCTTCATCAGTAAATCTATCCCCACGCTTCCGCAGCGTATTTTTTAATCTGAAAAGAGAGTACAACGGGAAATGTCAGAGGCAGTAAACTTTAATAAGTTCAGTTTGATTCAAATAAATCGCATGTACTCACACTTCTTCTTTCATTTTCCCATCTCCTTCATCAAAAATAGAAAATGCAGACAAAATAACGTCTTCTTCATCGGTTCCTTAAATTAGATATCAAACATTAATTTCATGTCCATTTGCACCAAAATTCTCCTAGAAGAACCTGAACATTTTCACACAACAGAGAAGAGCCAAATTAAACGGAACTTTGATTCAACAGTACAGTATGTTCTACATACGTTAATTTGTAGCACGAAGACGGTGGCATTAATATGTATTATATCGGAATTTCCTATTCAAACCAATTGGCATGGAACTTCTGACAAATCACGAGGAATACACTAAATAAACCACAAGAACACGTAAATAATTACTTACAGTATTAACTATCATGAAATTATAAACGCCATTATGATTTTACATGCTTACTATACCGCTTATAAAGTGGTCCCGTTCTCGAAGGGACTGACAGCTGGGGATGGTTTGTGAAAGTGTCGCATATTTTTCCTCATCAGTGTAATCCGTTTTATAAATGATATCACATATTCAGGATGCTTCTGTTTCTCCTCGTTTCAATAACTAAAAATATTTGAAATAACGAAGAGACAATTTTAATGTTTCCCCGTCATGAATCAAGTTTGACTAACGGTTCATAATCTTGTTTTTCAACTGCTGGTCATTATGCTATTGTGTAAAGATCGAACCCGTGTCTTCTAATCTTAATGTCGTTATTTTATAAACTCAAAAATTCCAGCGATGGTATGAACTCTCATATTTTTATTCAATCACTTTCACTCGCCCTGCCATATTTTTCGCGAAATTCTGTTAAAAGTGATACTTCATACTACGTTCAGAATTGAAATCATTGTTCTCAGAGACCAATTTTTTTATTCTTTTCATATTCATTTCAAGACACTGAAATGAAATGATACTTGTCTGAAAATATCTACATTTTATTGAATACCAAAACTCCCGGTTTGAAATTGTACTCTTGCATTTATTGAGCTTTTAAAAAAATTGAAATCAGTTTATTTCTAACTCAAACGAGGCAGCTAAACAGGATGAATTATGGTAGAAATAAGATTAGATGAATTCATTATATGTTATGTAATGAAAAATATAACTTGACTCATTTTAATGGTATACTCGTGAAATTTTCTTGAAAATGTGACAAAAAAATGAATTTTTTTGTATACCAGACTAACCCTATCGCCTCTTTGGATAAGATAACTGGTCTGGGGAATTTCGTATCTTTAGTGCAGACAGCGGAGTTCCCTCGTATTTTTAAATACCTAACTGGTAACATAATACACCGAAACTATGAAACATGATTTCAAATTGCCTTTAAACTTCAAGTGCAATATGCTCGTATGAACCCTTTCGGTGCTAACTTAATTAGCTGTGAAAATGCTAATAAAAGACTGAATGGGCTTGTAACACATTGTTTTGCTTGTGAATTTTTTAGCATTTTCTAGTCATTACGCTAATGTCTATCTAATCATCTTTTACATAACCTGATTTTATATTTCAGTGCAGAATATTTATAAAAGCTCTCAGTGACATTTTTAATTTTGTCTCTTCCAGTACATGATGCTGAGTGAGTAATTAAAAGACCCATCTAGAAACACACGATATATATATATATATATATATATATACGGGGGCTGTCCGTAAAGTATCCGAATTTAGTTTATAACTAAAAAAATATAATGGATATACATACTTCAGTTTAATCCCCTTCAAAGTATCGTCCTTGAGAAGCAACACATTTAGCCAAACGTTGTTGCCACTCTTGGAAGCAGGATTGGAAGTCGTTCTTTGGAATGGTCAACAGCTGTTCGATCGCTTTTTGTTTGATGGTCGTCACATCCTCAAACCGTCGTCCTTTAAGCGTTTTCTTTAGCTTTGGAAATGCGAAAAAGTCGCACGGAGCGAGGTCTGGTGAGTAGGGAGGTTGCGGGACTTGAACGGTGCCATGTTTGGTTAAAAAGTTTTGAACCACATGTGAGGCGTTAGAAGGGGCATTATCTTGGTGAAGCATCCATTTCCCAGATTTTCACTTTGCTGGTCGTTTCCTCCTCACGGAATCACGAAGTCGCCTGAGAACATCACGGTAGAACTCTTCATTAATGGTTTGTCCATCTCTCGATGGTCTGTCCACCTCCCGCAATCTCTCGAACTGTCATTCGTCGATCTGATCGCACCACAGTAAGAACATGTTCCACTTTGACATAATTTCTCGATGTTGATGGATGCCCTGATCGTGCATCACTTTCCACAGATCCCCTTCCATCTTTAAAGCGTCTAAACCATTGAAACACTTGAGTTCGGCCCATAACATCATCACCGTATGCTTTCTTAAGCAAATCGAACGTTTCGGTTGCAGTTTTTCCAATTTTATTACAAAATTTGATGCAAACACGTTGCTCAGTAGATTCCGTCATGATCCAACCCGACACGAGACTTCCACTGCGTTCACTTTTCGTTATTACTACAAGAGAACCGCGCTTCGCAGTGCTTGGATAATTGTGAACATAACAAGTTTACATATGTTTAAACATGCTAATTAGCGTGCGCACGCAGACCGGTGTCTGTATTATGTTTTATCCATTCAGTTCGGATACTTTACGGACAGCCCTCGTATATCTATATATATAAAACAGTTCCGTAACTGACTCACTGACTGACATACAACGCACAGACAAACGTTGTACCTAAAGGGCTGAAATTTTGGACGGCGATTCTTCTTATAGTGTAGGGGTGCACTAAGAGAGATTTTTGAAAAATTCTTCTTAGATTTTTTTAAATTAAATTTTTAAGCTGTTTTAGTAACTTTTTTTAAGTTTGCGTTTAAAATAGTAATTTGAGGGTTATAAAATTTATATCACGAGAAAGATCCTGAAAATTTCTTCAAAATGAAATCTTTTTCGAATCTTTACCTCCATTTTCTGATTTTTGGTGAATGTTTAAAGATTAATTTTTAGAGTTTAATTTATTAAATGCCGATCACGTGATTTCTTTTTCTGGTACTTTTAATAAATTTATCGTCACGTGCATAACAACTAAATAGGCAAAAAAAACATTTTTTTTCTTGCTAATGCGGCAGACGATTGGACATCATTTTGTCTATAAAAATATCCCTTATTTTTTTTTTTATAAAAATATATTTTTTTTCTACATCAATTGTATACATTGATCGTCGTATTTATTAAAAATATACATATATTTATTTTTTTTTGCCATTAATTGCATACATTGACCGTTGTATTTAATTTGAATGTACTCGGTAGCGAAGTGCGGGTTTTCAACTAGTATATATATATATATATATATATATATATATATATACAGTTCCGTAACTGACTGACTCACTGACCCACTGACATACAACGTACAGACCAAACCATTGGACCTAAAGGGCTGAAATTTTGCATGGCGATTCTTCTTATGGTGTAGGGGTGCACTAAGAAAAATTTTTGAAAAATTCTTCTTAGATTTTTTTAAATTAAATTTTTAAGCTGTTTTTGTAACATTTTTTTAAGTTTGCATTTAAAATAATAATTTGAGGGTTATAAAATTTATATTACGAGAAAGATCATAAAAATTCCTTTAAAATGAAATCTTTTTCGAATGTTTACCTCGATTTTCTGATTTTTGGTGAATTTTTAAAATTAATTTTTAGAATTTAATTTATTAAATGCTGATCACGTGATTTCTTTTTATGGTACTTTAAATAAATTTATCGTCACGTGCATAACAATTAAATAGACAAAAAAATATTTTTTTTCTTTCTATGGAGCAGACGAAAAAATAAATATCCCTTGCGATTTATATATATATATATATATATATATATATATTTCACATCAATTGTATACATTGATCGTCGCATTTATTATAAATATATATATTATTTTTTTTGGCATTAATTGCATACATTGACCGTTGTATATAATTTCAATGTACTCCGTAGCGAAGCGCGGGTTTTCAGCTAGTATATATATATATATAGAGAGAGAGAGATAAAAGAGCTAACAACACCGAAAAATTTGTTCATAAGCATATTTAATAAAACTTTAAATTATGACGTACTTAAGTTGAGTACATCGAAAAAATTACGTAAACTGGTGAAAGATATTGCAAGAAAAGGAAAACAGTCACATAAAATATTAAATTATTCCAGCTCTTCGAGTGTCTTGCTTACAAAAAAGTTACAACAAACAAATTAATCGTATATCAACAAACAAATTAGTAAAATTTAGCGTAAAATAAGGGAAGAAATTTTAAACTTCTATAAAGAAAAGATATCAATGTAATTTAATATTTACCTGATATTCTTTCTCCGAATATTGTGAGAAACATTGTAAAATTTAGAGGTCCAGGCGCTTCAGCCAACATTGATTCCAAATCGTCATCTTCTATTTCACGACCTTTTTATGAAATACCAAATATTGTTACAAGACATTAGCAGCAAAATTTTTTTCTTTTGTCACTAAAAACATCATTTTATATCAATACTCAACTGCTCGATACAATTTCTCTGTTCGTATAAAAAGTGGAGTCTCCATTTAAAATAAAGATGTGATGCTCATTAAAAATGTCGTAGCATGGTTTAACTGTATATCGGTACGGCATATTCTTCGGGAGATTTTGATTCCCAATCTAGACTGTTATAGTTTAAAGAGAAAGGAAAATGCACTAAAATGAGTGAAAATGCGTGAGATTATTTGCTAGAGAAGTCTAACTTTCCTAAACCAAAGAAAAATGCCCGGAAATGTTTATTACATAAAGTAAGATAATAGTTCCTTGTTAAATCTGACAGTTCAAACAGAGAGAAAATGTACTAAAATCTTAAAACTGGGTCCTCTAATGAATATGCCAGATTCATGTGTGAGTGTGTCATACATCCGACAGTTTATAATATGGGAAATTTCAGTTCATGTATATCAACAAAATTATTTATGTCATATTTATGAATGATATCCCATAGTAGGGACATTAGAATCTAGTGTAGTATGCTTTTCTTAGAGAAGGATCGTTCTAAAAGCGTTTATAACTAAAGATTTAAAGAATTTATAAAACAATGGGTTGGTTAATGTACAGAGCAATCAATTTGCAAAACTAGTTTAAAAAATCCTACAGGAACCAATGAACGATCTGACATTACTAGTACGTGTTAGTTTTGCCGATTTTAAATCAGAACAATTAGGGGAAAATATCTGACATGTACTAAATAAGAAATCCAGTACAGCTTACCTGCTTAGCTAAAGATGATCGGAGGGCAATTCACATAACAGAACTTAGCAGTTTCAATGAAGTAAGATTTTTTATCATTTGAAAAAGACTTATATAGTAAGAGAAATTTTATTGTCGTATGCTGGACATCGAATCTAAAATCATTGTCCTTCATCACCATTTCAAAACAAGAGTTTTGAAATAATGTGATTTCACAGTGATAATGTTGTGATTGTGATGTGATGTTCACAGTGATAATATTGTTTCATTTGCGCTTGCCTGATACTTTACTTATTGAACTTTATTTAAAACTTCGGAATGTTATCACTTGGAAAAAATAATCAGGAATTTCTGTTAAATCAGAAATATATTTTATGTTTTTCTAGATTAACGCAAGTTTAAATCGACAAATATCTAATTGTGAAAAAGACATTTAGAGTGAACTTTTCATATGCATTGGATTAATTTGCTATATTTTTACACTTAGGACAAAAACTCGCTTTTCGTTAACATTGGTGGAAGTTCCTTACGTCCGTCAAAAACAAGTTATATAAATTCTATATTTTCTTCCTAAAGATAACGTATAATGAAGGACCTTATATGTAAAATGTGATCCTTCATAATCCATTTTACAAGGATGAAGTTGGTACTGTTTCAAATATAAATTAGCATATGTAACAAATACTTGGAAATATTTCTATAATGAGTTTATTTTAATTACATATTCTCATTGTTAAAATGGATATTCTACAAAGGCTGCTGTTTGACTTGATAATCACTATTATTTTAATGTGCAACCAATCAGTTACTAGTGATATTTACCCCGTTTAGTCATGCTTTTCTTCATAAACCATACCTATTCTCTCCCTACCACGTCTAGTCATGTTTTTCTTTACAAATGCGCTTAGTGATTTACTTGCATAACCCTCCCAGCCAGCTTACTTAAGTGGAAATTTTTATCAGCAAAAACTAAATAGTCAGCAAAATTTGTCCTCCGCATAAAATATTGTTCTATTTGCTGATTGATTTCAAGGGTAAAACATATATGAAAAAATATGGTTCATTTAAAATGATTCGTTTTTCAAGTATCCCTTGCTATGGGTTTAATTTAACGAGATAGCGTTGCAAAAACGGGCACCTTTTGATGGTTTTTAAACTCATTACAGATAACTGTCTCTGTAAATAATTGCAATCATTCTGCCACGCTTCCCCCACAATTATCAAATTTCTTTCACCAAATATACTACATACCCACGGAAACCAAATCCAAGTTTTGCTTTCTAAAATTATGCTTCGTAGCATTAATTTTGTATTATGATTCGTAGCACTATTTTTGTGTTATTTCCCATTACCTGTGTAACACGACATGCTATTTCTTTTTACCCGACGAGCTCCTAGCCCAGGTCAAGTTCGATTATTTGGTAATAAAACCTGAACGAAATTCAAGGACCTAATTCACTAAGTCACAAGTACGTACGTTTAAATTAACGAGTACGTACGTTTTCCCTGCTTTTCTGACCACTAGAAAGTGCCGTACCACTTCCTAGGGGTATTGCTTAAGGTTATACAGCAGAGGAGAAATGGTATCTATAAAGAAATTGCGTCATCAATTAAAGCATGCATGTATGCAATCAACCACGCTTTATCTGAAACTGTTGCTTCTTTTCAAACTATATTTTTTTCAAGTTATCTAACTTAGAATCCAGTGTATCAGCATCTATAAATAAGAAAAGTAACGGAGAGTACGATTCTTTCCCTGCCCCATACAAACAAATAACAATATTAAAACAAGCGCGTAATTTTACCTGTTTGCGATAACCGCGTAGCTTTTAAAATCAAAACGCCTCGAATACCGAATTTAAAATTCTCCGTGACTTTTTGATTTCCCAGAACAATTAAATGCAAACAACAACAAATCTGAGAGTTAATTTATATAAACCTGAAGCGAATATGATTTTCTAAATCATATAATCAAATCAATGAGTCAAATCAATATTTATCTAAATCAATGAGTATATCTGCTTAAATTAAGAATTTCCTCTTGACAAATGAAAAATTTTAGTCAATCTTAGAATTATTAATCATTGCGTAATTATTTTAGAATAAGCATTTAGAAGCATGTTTTTCTTCAAAACATGAATCTTGAAATGTTAAACTTGGTTAGTCTAAATATACTACAAACTTCTGAGTATCCTACACGATAAAGCCGAATAAATAAGATAGAAAAAAAGATAATTCATACACAAAAATAGGTAAACATATAAATGTATAAAAAAAACTGAGAGATCTGAAAATTTCTTTATCTGTGCAACATTTTTAAGTGTAGTCATATTTTTAAGGATAATTCAAACTGAATTAATGCCATTTTACTTTAGTAAAAACGTAATATGTCTCATAAAAGTTCCTTTTGAGAGTGGTCCTCTGAGATTTGGTTCGACTAATTACACATGTCTCAAAAGAATTAAGAGTAGGTTATTTTTCATCTTAAGTCATTCTGTAATTTCTTTTATTCAATGCCTGGAATTGAATAACTTGAAATCCATTTATTTTGTAAATTCAAACTATTCAATAGCTAGATGTATCGCTTTGTAATCTATTTTCAGTAATTTTTATTTTTTTTTAAATATTGTAATAAACTTTCTTATTTAAAAGGTCTAAATAATGGTAAATAAAATATTATACAATTTTATCAGGATGCAAATTTTCTCTTCAATCTGAAACTGGTCTGTGTGAGTGCAGAACACAACTCTATTTACACTAAACACTCTAAATTAGTAATTCAATAATAAGATAAATACTTGAAATAAGTGTCAAACAGACTTACCGTAAACATACTTGCCGAGGAGATCGAAAGTTAATTTCAGGTCAGATTTTGTAATAAATCCATCTTTATCTTGGTCTATTAACTGAAAAGCCTGTAAACAAAATGCATATGTATAGCTATTTTTGGGTATAAAAGCTTCTGAAAGTACATACACCTTAAAGGAAATGTTTTAAGACAGTGACGTTCGTGGACTCCTATTTAACTGGATCAGCTTATCTCGTTCATAAAACGTTTGTTGAATCATAATGTATGCTTGTGTGTGGTTAAAATTTCCTTGCAAGTGCAGCGAGCTACCCTGCATTGATGTATTTGGTGAAATTAGCAAACAACCTTTTTCGAAATTGTGGTCGGGTATTGGTGTCATCGCAAAACCGAAGTCGAACCCCTGATATAACATGTGTTTCTCTTTCTTACATTATATCTTGTTTCTAGAGAATTTTCAATGTGTTCCTTAGCTATAAATGGATATTAGATAAGAAATTATTGTTTTGTGTCATAAAGAAAAACAATTGTATTCTTTTAAACCAAAAGCAAAATTGCTAACCAGGAAAATATATACAAATAAAAGTAAATGTACTTATAAATCAGACTCATTAAATTCGAGTTCGACTCACATCTAATCAATCCATCTCAACAATTCTACTCTCAACCAAGTTCGCAATTTTTTGTATACTTCGATCGAAAAGGATTCGAGCGACTTAAATTTTCAAGTAAGGAAATCTTCATTAAAGTAGGCATGGAAGTCCTTCCAAAAATTCTTCATAAGACTAGCGAAAATTACTTGGTATTTCAACGTCAGCTAAATACGAGTAATAATAACCCCAATATGTATCATTATTACGCAAGTAGACGAGAAAACACTTTTTTCTCTCATTTAATAGTTGATGCGAAAAATCGTAATGCGCCAGAATGAGTAATACTGAACTCAGATCATGAATAATGATGCTTTTCTCTAAAATTTTAATGTTCATTTTTCTAGTTGGATCCTAATTCCTTCTTACTGAGTTGGCACTATTAATATAAATTGCCATTAAAAACAAAACAGAACATTACAGAGGGTTTAAAAATAACTGCTGAGAGAACATGAGTTTATCAAAGAATAGCTGAATGTTTGAATTTTAATAAAATGTGATTGAGACGTAAAAAGATAATGCTCGACTACTCATAGTTTTCACAGTGTAAAGTACAAAACAAAATCAATGAAACATATTTTGAATATTTATAAAGCGATTTAATCAACGTCTTTACAGAGGTGCAGATTTTGAAAACAAAATCTTATCTTCTTTTAAAAACTAAAACTTCACGGAAAAGAAAGGAAAAGAGGATCATTAAATTACCATTTGCTACATTCTAGTGATCTGAAGAAATGACGTAATCACATAATTTTTTCAATTTTGATTGATTGATATCGAAAAAAATTGATAAAATGAACATTTCCTTTTTATATACAGATGCTTTTATCCGTTGCTGGTTTTTTTTATTAGCTTGTTTAAAAGAAAGAAACTTGAAGCTTTTTAAAAGACACGATTTTCTTTCTCTTGTTAGCTAAAGTATAATTTTTTATCACCAAAGTCAGCGTGACTCCATTTATTCCACTCCATACTTTAAAAGTCGGAAGTGGAAAACAATTTCACTAGACTTAACAAGACCACAAGGATCGAAATTACAAGCTGATCGAGTAAAAAGATTTTTATTGGATGTAGCATCTTTTCATTGATGCCTTATGAGGCACAACTGTTTAAACTGCGAAATATCATGTGGTACGGGGAAAAACTCTACATATTTGCAAGTTTTGTAGCACCTCCGTTTAGAGCAGCGGTTCCCAACCCGTAGAAGTCTGCGGACCACTAAGCCAGAAATTGAACCACCACCACCCCCTACCGACTTGAGGGGGGACATTCCGGGGGGTATAGAATATCCCTCAGGAAAAAGGGATACAGGATTAACGTACTTACATTCTAACGTATCATATTCTAATAATAAAATAATTATGTTAAACTTTTAAGAAATTTCAATTCGACACCTGATAGCCATCGGATATATACAGCCCATGTAGTTCAATGAACATTGCTTTCAAAATCCATTTATTTGGCAAATTTTTTTATATGTGGTGCCGGACCACTCCCGAGGCTCTCGCGGACCACAGGTTGGGAACCACTAGTTTAGAGGGTGTCAAAGACATCGATTTCATTAATATAATAATGAAGTATTATAGAATGGTTATTAAATAATTTCACTGGAACAATAGTCTTCATAAGTTGTACTGTTTGTTTAAAAGTTTACATTTATTTTATTTAAAATGTACATCAAATTGAGGGAAATGCCCTGTACACGAAGATTACCATGAAATAGGCATATTGTAAATTATAGATGGTTTTGACTTCATAGATGTAATAATTTCTAAAAAACGTAAACTGTAAAATTTTAATGTACTGAAAGGTTGTTTACTATAATATTTGAGCCACTAACCGCCGAAAATGTGTTTATATCGTAAAGTTGCTTTATATAATCTCTGTGAAATTCCAACGCAATTGACCGAAATATTTTCCCAAAATATTTCGACCCAAAATCTTCACAAGAAATTTTATGGAAATTCCCTCTAACAATTTAATTACATTATGGATTGAACCCATAATGGAATCCAATTATAGAAACATTTATATTTATAATGTCATTCAACATACATTAATCCTGAAAGAACTGGTCTGACAGAAAGAGACTATATTTTTCCTCACTGCCTCCCTATTAATGATTCAAAAAATAGTTTTTTTTAAATATACCCATAACAATTAGTTCTTACATTTCAATAATGTACATGATTATTTTCCTATTTCTGTAAAGTCATTTTCCCAAGAAAATGAAAATAATTTCAGAGAAACGTAGTGTGACGTTGTCTCCATTACTCCACGAACTTGTAATTATATAAGTCTGTGTTGCTCGTTCCTACCCCTCAGCATGAACTTGTCATCTATCGGCGAAATGTTAAACTGAGCGGTCTCATAAACTCTCGGATAAGAGGCCATAGATTTTGTGTAATATGCGATTTCTGACGTTATACAAGTAATAAATACCTGAGTGGTTCGAGGGCTCTCCAGGATTTTGACACTATAGCGACATGTGGAATCCCATAAACTTTGGACACTTACGCGCACTTAAAACGCCGGAGAACACTTTTGAATTCGCCGACGTATAAAAAGAAGACCCTCCAATACTCCGGGGAGAGATCTGTTTTTGAGAGACGGAGAGAGCTGTTTTTGAGTGTGAGAGAGACGGAGCTCTCTGGTCCGAGAGGCCTTCTGTAGGCCAGAGTTGGCTGTGAACCCGAGCCGTCCTGACATCTCTAACATGTAAATTCTAACTCGCTGTATATATTTGCTTTTTGTAGTTGTAGTTGTAAGTGTTTAAGGTGGCGTAGTAAAGTAATTGAAGCGAAATGCTTGTCGTTATTACTACCTACGTCACAGCTGGTGTCAGAAGAAGTAGGATTATTGAGTTAGAGTTAGTTAGAGGTTTTTAGAAGAAGAATACGTCAGTATTTAGATATTGTTATAAGAAGAATACGTCAGTATTTAGATATTGTTATAAGAAGAATACGTCAGTATTTAGATATTGTTATAAGAAGAATACGGCAGTATTTAGAGTTTTAGAAGAAAATGTACGAGAAATTCGTCTGGAGCGAGAAAATTAGTGTTGCTGAAGCTTGTGATTTTGAGAAAAACTTACGCCAGTAAGAAAAATTGTGGAAGCTTTTGATGTGAGAAATTCACGGAAACTTACGCCAGTAAGAAAAATTGTTGAAGATTGTGATTGTGAGGAATTTACGGTACGACATAACTTAGTGCTCCGGGGCCGAAAAGAGATATTTTGCCGTGCTGTGTTGCCAGAAGGAAGGAGAAAGCAAGAAAATTTTTTCTACTCCTGTGGTTCCGAAAAGTGTATCATTCCAGTGCAGCGCTAAGAACGAGTGTTTAGATTTCGCCGCAAGTTTCGTCTTCTGAGGTCGGAGGTCAACGGTACAGCTGATTCTCCCCGTGTGGTTCGTGTTTCCCCGAGTCGAGAGGAGCGAAAAAAAGGTGGTTGACCTATATTTGCGGGAGAGAAAGAGATTATGTGATTCTGTCTCTGGAAAGGTTTTCGGTGCAGTGAAGTGTTGTGTTAATTGTGGGCCTAAGGGCTGAAGATTATTTTTGTGTTGTGCCTATGGATTATCATAGAGTCAAGCAGCTAAAAAAAAGGGGTGAGTCTATTTCCAAAAATTCTAGAAGTTATTGCTTAAAATTCTGTAGTTAAAATTCTTAAAATATTCAAAAATTTTGAAGACCTATCGGAAATATCTTTCATGAGATTAGAGAGAAATCAAAAAAAAAAAAAATATATATATATATATATGATGAGATTCAATTGTTTTGTTTAAAGAGTGTATATGATATATTGTTCTCTTTGTAAAATTATTTTTTAATATTATTTTAAAGAAGTTCATTTTATATTGTTAAATACTTTTCTCTAAAGAAATATTTAAGGTCTTAAGATTTTTAATTTTGTGTAAATTTTAATAGTACTGTGATTCTATTGAGTTTTTAACTTACAAGATATTATTATAATTATTATTATTAAGTCGGTAAATTAACGGGCAGCAATGGCGTTTTTGGGCAAAGGAAAAAAAGAGGATCTAGTTAAACTGGTTCAGGAACTGGAGATTCCTCGGGAAGGAAGTGAAACAATACTGGAACTGAAGGTTTTGGTTACAAGCCAAGAAAATTATGATCCCGAATTCGTGGCTGAGTTATACCAGAGTATTTTGAAGGCGAATCAGGAAGAGTTAGAAAGACGAGAAGCAGAGAAATCTCGTATACATAACTGGGAGAGGGAAAAAGTCCTACACAAAGAAAAATTGCAATGGGAGGCGGAGTTAAAAGCCAAAGAATTGGAATTAAATTTTGAATTAGAAAAATTAAGAATCGCACAAGGAACTTCTAGTTCCCAGTCCACCGCAGAAAGTATAAATTCGAGACCCACTGATTTAAATTTGAAAAAATTAATTCCCGAATTTAATCCGGATAAAACGGACATTAGTTTATATTTAGTACTTTTTGAGCGACAGGTTAAACGCGCAAAAATACCTAAGGAGAATTGGGTTTCGCACCTTGTAGGACTCCTACCGATTGATATAATTAGTGTTATAGCCAGAGAACCAGAAGAGTACGCAGAAAATTATGATCACATAAAACAGACCCTCTTACTCCGTTACAAATTAAACCCGGAGTCTTTTCGCCAGAAATTTGTATCCCATCAAAAGAATCCCCTGTCGACCTGGAAGGACTTTGCGTTCGAGTTGCGGAACTATTTACGAGAATGGCTAGATGGTTTAGAAGTAGATAATTTTGAATCTCTGAAAGATCTTTTGGTTGCAGATCAAATAAAGAAAAGAGCAAAGATGGAGGTACGCGAACACTTCATAGATAAATGGTCAGATATAAAAACGGAATCGGAAATGGTCGAGTTACTAGATGGGTATGACAGTGTAAGAGCAATGGGCCCAAAATTTAAAGATGCGAGGGATAGTAGGGTAGAGAGAACGCGTCCGTTCATACAAGAGAAGCCCCGGGAAAATAAGCCAAAGTTCTATCCCCCTGGTGCGTCAACAGCACATGGTCCAGTAAACCGAACTAGGGCGTTTGATCGGAGAGTAAATTTAAAGTGCTTCGGTTGTGGCTCCGAAACGCACCTTCGCTCATCCTGCCCACGATTTCAGAAAAAAACAACGTCGGGTTCCGTAAACAATGTGCAAGAAAGTGAAACGCCTGATCTGTTAGAATCCTATACATTCCCAGGTAAGGTGAATGACCAAAAGATTGACATTCTTAGGGACAGCGGTGCATCTCATGACATTGTTAGTAGAAGATTCATTTGTCCACAAGAATTTACAGGTGAGACAGTTTGGTTAAAACAACCGCTGAGTTTAGAGTTAATTTGCTTACCTTTAGCTCGTGTGGAGATAGCGGGAGAGTTTGGGAAAATTATTACTAAGGCGGCTGTATGCGGAAATCATTTGGACCAAAATCGGTATTTATTAGGTAATAAAACGGCCGAGATGATACGAGAGAAATATGGATATGATTTTTTTTCGGTAGAACAGCTAAATGCAGTCCAAACGCGCTCTCATACGAAGAGCTTGCGAAAAGAGGCCGAAACGGTCAAACGAGATACAGAAAACACGGTTGAATTGAGGATAGATAATCGCGAAGAACAGGAAAATAGCATTCCGATAGAAACGGAAGAGTCAATAGTAATTCCAGCATTGGAGGCAGAAGCTCCAGAATTAGACCTCTTAAAGATAGATAAGAAAGGTTTTTTGGAAGCGCAGAAAAAGTGTGAAGAGGTAAAAGAATTAGTTAGCCGAGTAAGCGAAACAACTGCAGGAAAAGCAGATAAAACGTATTCGATCATTGGTGGAATTTTAGTTCGGAATCGCGAACATGTAAATTTGATGAGTTATGAAGGCGATCTTGAAGTGAAGGAAGATCATGATTTAGATATCCCGTATTTAGAAAACAATCCTACGAATTTTGATTTTCGAGAATTAGTTAGATTTAGTGAGCTAGAGAAAAATTTGACAGCTGGTCAAATTGACCAATTAAAAGAAGTATTGGATAGGTTTGCTTCGTGTTTTTCAAATGATCCTGGTACCACAAATTTAGTAGAACACGACATTACTTTAATCAGCGATAAACCGATAAGATCAAAACCCTATCGCACTTCACAGAGACAAACGGAAATATTAAAATCAGAGATCCAAAAAATGTTACGGTTAAGGATTATCGAAGTAGGTGAGTCAGATTACACCTCACCGTTAATTTTAGTAGAGGCCCCAGGTAAAGACCCTAGACCATGCGTAGATTACCGAAGGCTGAATGAAATCATTAGGACAGAGTATTTCCCCCTTCCAAACATCGAAGAGCGAGTGGAAAAAGTATCATCGGCAAAATATATTACAGTATTGGATTTGGCTAAGGGATATTGGCAGATTCCTTTAAGCGAAAAAGCGCAAAGATATGCTGCGTTCTGTACAACATTCGGAACTTTCAGATGTCTAAAAATGAGTTTCGGTTTAAAGAATGCACCATTTTTCTTTAGTAAACTTATGTCGGATGTATTAAAGGAAATGGAAGATTTTGCCGTCCCCTATTTAGATGATGTTGCTATATTTTCAGACACTTGGGAAGCCCATTTGAATCATATAAGTTTAGTTCTAGAGCGAATAAGAAGGGCGAATTTGAAAATCAAACCCGCTAAGTGTAAATTCGCGCAAAGCCATGTAAAGTATTTGGGTCATATCGTTGGGAATGGAGCGCGTACTCCAGCGGAAGCAAAAATTGAAAGTGTAAAAAGTTTCCCGACGCCGCGAACCAAGACTCAAATCCGTGCGTTTTTAGGATTAGCCGGATATTACAGCAGGTATATAAACAATTATTCCGTACTTGCAGCTCCGCTGACAGATGCATTGAAGGGCAGAGCTAGAAAAGGTGAAGTTTTTTGGACTGATGCATGCGAAAAAGCGTTCCGCGCATTGAAAAAGAGTCTTACGGATAAGCCCGTGTTACATGCCCCAAATTTTAATAGTGAGTTTATCGTGCAAACCGATGCTTCGAATTCAGGAATAGGAGTAGTTTTGAGCCAAGAGTCAGAAAACGGAGAAGAACACCCTATTCTATACCTGAGCAAAAAGTTTTCAGACGTTGAAAGACGTTACAGTACCACTGAGCGAGAATGCGCCAGTATAGTGTTTGCAATAAAAAAATTACATTATTATTTGGATGGTCGAAATTTTACAATCATAACCGACCACAATCCTTTACGTTGGTTACGTACAAATGCCAGTTCAAACCCCCGATTAATGCGCTGGGCACTTGCATTACAACCCTATGAATTTGAAGTAAAACATAAATCGGGCAGAAATCACAAGAATGCAGACAGTCTTAGCCGGGTATGGTCCGACCCGAAAGAATTGGGTCACACCACCGCAAACCCCTCTAGTGTTAGGGAAGAGAATTCGAACTCGATTTCCCCTCCTGTGGAAGGTATACTCACGAATGATGTAAGCCTTGAAGAGATAAGAAGGCAATAGTACCTTATGTTTTCTTATGTTATTTTGTTTAGTGAATCATGCAACTGTGTATTTTTTGTCATAGTAAGGAAAGAAACTTTTGCGTTATTTTGTTCTTGTAGTAGATAACTAAATACTTGTTATGTCGAGATATAACAACGTGAATGTTTGTATTCAAGGATTTAGAAAGAATAATATGTATGAGAATTTTGATATTTTGCTGTATAAGAAGTTTTTTTATGTTGTATGCCAAATGTTTAGATAAAAGAGTAGATTTAAAGAATGTTATATGTTATACTTACTTGTTAATACTCAGTTATAATTGTATTGGACATGAAATGGAGTTATTGTATTAGACATGAAATTAAGTGTTAGTTGAGGAATATGAGAAATTATGAAAATGTGTGTTTATTATCGTCTGTGAATTGGATTTCTCTCTAGCACTTTTCAAAAGGTCATAACGTTAAAATTGTTAACATTTTAAGACAAAATTATGGCTTTGTACTTATATGCAATAACTCTGAATTTAAATGGAGTGTCTCTAGGATGGAATTTTTCCGAGGAAAAATTCTTATAAAGAGGGGAGGAGTTGTGACGTTGTCTCCATTACTCCACGAACTTGTAATTATATAAGTCTGTGTTGCTCGTTCCTACCCCTCAGCATGAACTTGTCATCTATCGGCGAAATGTTAAACTGAGCGGTCTCATAAACTCTCGGATAAGAGGCCATAGATTTTGTGTAATATGCGATTTCTGACGTTATACAAGTAATAAATACCTGAGTGGTTCGAGGGCTCTCCAGGATTTTGACACTATAGCGACATGTGGAATCCCATAAACTTTGGACACTTACGCGCACTTAAAACGCCGGAGAACACTTTTGAATTCGCCGACGTATAAAAAGAAGACCCTCCAATACTCCGGGGAGAGATCTGTTTTTGAGAGACGGAGAGAGCTGTTTTTGAGTGTGAGAGAGACGGAGCTCTCTGGTCCGAGAGGCCTTCTGTAGGCCAGAGTTGGCTGTGAACCCGAGCCGTCCTGACATCTCTAACATGTAAATTCTAACTCGTTGTATATATTTGCTTTTTGTAGTTGTAGTTGTAAGTGTTTAAGGTGGCGTAGTAAAGTAATTGAAGCGAAATGCTTGTCGTTATTACTACCTACGTCACAGTAGAAAGGGGTCTACCAGAAGCCTTTTTCTATAAAATATGGAGAAAAAAGTGAGTATTTCTGTTATGAAATTCAGATTATTTTAAAAAGAAAGGATTTTCAAAATATGACTGAGTGCTGAAACTGAAGGTGTTAGATTTAGGATTCAAATTTTCAATCTTGAAGATGAAATTTTCAGCATCAAGCTAGTTTCAGAGGAGTAATAGGAGTTATAGAAGAAAGTAGCGGTAAAATTCTTTATACTGAGTGATAAATTACATAAGAAATTGCTTTCTGCTTTTTACTTCAAGCCTTGTATATATAACAACAGACTAAAAATGCAGCGTTGGCTTTCACAAGGACACTGTGGAGAAAAAATAAGTAGAGGATGATTTGAAAGCTGCAAAAATGTGCATTAATTTTTGTGAGTGACAACTCTTTTCGGGCAAATAGGTGTAAGTCTTTGTCAGATTGCAGCAAAAGATGAGATTGTCAGACGAGAGAAAACACTGATGATATTTATTATTTGTGTTCAAAATATCATTTTGATGCCCTGGCCTAATAAAGAATTACAGATGTCGGCCCGTAACAAATTGTAATGCCTACAAATTACTCTAAAAGAAGCTTTTGTCTCTGACACAAGTTGTAACATTTGCTATCATTTCACAGCATTTTTTCCCGACAGGTAGAACAACCATTACAAAGTCCATTCCTGATATTTGGTGTTTAGCTTTAGGGGGTGGGGGTGGTAATGACTAATGATCACTTTACTCTAGACTATTTCTAAGCTAATCCTATCAAACAACTGTAACACATTAGTTTTAGAATCTTACATTCACAAATTTGAGTGTATTTTAACGGAGCTAAAATTGTCGTAATGCCAGAAACTTTTTAAAACTTTTTCAATACTTAAAGTAGCTAGCTATAGGAATTTGAATAATTTTTTTGTATTAAAAAAAATGTATGCTGTAGGAATAATTTTAGTCGTATAAAACTTCAGAAAGCAACATTCAATGTTACGGATGATGATACCATATCTGCATATACAAAACAACAGCATTGGTAGCTGACCCTAAAAGGTCTCTCTATCTGGCATGAGATCCAATCTTTCCTTAGATCTAGCTTTGTGCATTTGCATTTGTTTTTGTCAAGAAAAAATTAAACATAGCATTCCACACATAGAAAACAAGTTTGAAATTATCACGAGACAAAAAAAAAACCCCTCTACTTTGTGAATATGATGTTATAAGAATCAAAACTACACTCGGAATATTAAATACTGTATGCAAATTAAAGGCAATAATTTTAGATACTTATAATTTAGTTTTTATAACAATCAACTATCTTCATTTTGGGGAGTGAAATTAATATTCTTGAGAGCTGCAAATAAAATATGCTTTTTAAAATAATCCGGTTTAAACCCAAAATATTTAGGTTCTATTTGAAACTCTGCCGATACAACAACGTTAAAGCAAGCAAAGAAAAAGATAAATATTCTATACTACCTCGTTTCCATCAGTCTGTATTTGATGTAAATATCGACCAGTTTTTAGAAAGCGAAGCAAACTAAAATCAAATTTTAACATTACCTGTTTTTCTCCCTCGTCGTTTTGAATGTACGCTGCTATGAGAGACAACTAAGTAAATATTGATAAATTACCTCTTTGAATTCTTGCACTTTCCTTTGTGTAAACATAGCAAAGACGTTTGATCCGCATCTTTGAGCTTTCTTCTTAGTGGATGCCTTCTTCTCGACAGGGACTGGTGCGGGCGGGGCCTCAGGTTGAGGCTCAGGAGCCGATTCTGGGGGGGCTTCTTCTACTTGGGGAGTTTCAGCTTCTTGAGAAGCTTCAGACTTCTTCTTACTCTTCTTCTTTTTCTCCTTTTTCTCCTCGTCTCCCTGAAAGAATTTGGCATCGTGTTCAGTTCACAGATTTAATGACAATTACAAAGTTGGAAAAAAATTTTAATTTAAACTTACTACTTAAATTACGTAAAATATAAAGTATCAATTGAGGCGGGGAAAGGCAAAGTTGTGCAAGTCACATTTTCAACTTTTTTTATTTGAGGGCAAAAATGTAATCTCCATGTTCAATTTATAGTGGAATTGCAAATAATTATTATTTGCAATATCTTAATAATTATTATGAATTATAATTTGTTCAATTTATAGTAGAATTTTTTGTAGTTTTTGCAGTAAAACGCTGTTGACTTACACCCCTTTGTCTTTCACCGCCTCAATTACCAGACGGGTGTCATAGTTCTGCAGGCAATATTAGAAGTAATTCTAGTCTTTACACATAATTATCAAACTTCTTTCAGTTCAAAACGGAGACAAATATTTTATCACGTGTTATGGTCATCGCCGCAAAACATGTTCAACAGATTACATTCTATAGGATACCTAAACATATCAAGAAGCTGAGAATCACGCTTAGAAAAGCAAAATCAGTATAAATACATAAACCATTGTTGGTTCATAACATGGCTCGTATTAAATTATTTTTACAATGACTCAAAATAGCCTAAAGTAATAGAAGTTTAAAGCAGTTTTAAGTACTTTCCTACCACTTATTGGTCAACATTATAGCTGACACTAAGGGTCTCCCACAAGACCATTCCACAAGATATATTCAAAATCGGAAAATTGAAAATGATTCCTTTTTGCTAGAAAAAGAGGAACCTGTGCCCATGACTTGTGGGTACGCTGGAGATATATCTAAAAAAGGAGGGCCATTTATATTTTTCATCAAACAGTCCCCAAATCTTGTGTACATATTTGTGTGTGTGTGTATATATATATATATATATATATATATATATATATATAAACACATATATCCAATGCAGCCAAATTACGACCAAGAATCATACACAATTACAATATATTATTCTCAATACAAGAATTACAATAATTACCATGTTGAAACTATATGTAGCTAAATCTACACTAAAATATCAGTGTATGTTCCAAAACTTTTCTATAATGTATGCATAAAATAGTACACATTTAGAACTGGTAGATTTTAGAAGCATAAATTGTATATACATAAGTATACATAAGTGTTTATGTTAAATTCCTCAAGATACATCAACAGTATTCATGAGCTGTCGTGAAATTACTCAAAAGTCAAATTTACTTGGTCCCCTATTATAAAATACGCAAGGATCAAATTATAAGTTAACAATTTAAGTTTCTTCCTGTTGGATTATTCCCTTACATTTGGTCCAGCTGGAGAATAATTGTCAAAGAACGATGAATTTTCTGTTTGAAAGAAACAATTTAAGAAAACATATTTTAAATTATACCATGAATTTGGAAATATCCATTTATAAGTTTTCAAATAAACAAATCGAATCTGAATTATATCAGTCAAATCGACGGTTGAATCAACATAGCAAATTCCTTTCATTGGACATTCATATGTATTTATATATATCCTAAAATAGAGAGATTTAAAGATAATGATCAATTACCTTACTAACATAGAAATAAATTCTCCATTAGCTTTTAAACATGAAATAAACTTGAGTATATCTGTATGTCACTACATGTATGTCTTCAGTTGAAATGTAACGCAATAATAATATGTCAGGGGCTTTTCTTAATTCTGACAACAAAGTGTGAAACATCAGTTAATACATAAATAATTTCTTGATCTTATCTAAACTGTTTTGCTTTATCTCTCTTGGCATTATCTTATATAATGTTAGCGTTTTTAAAAAGTTAGGGGAAAAAATTAGAGCTAAGATGAGAAATTTTGACGGTTGATTGACAGCAATACGGTTATATTTTGCTACTCGAGGGTTAATCAGATTTTTTAAAAAGTGATGTAAGAACTAAGAAAGAAAACAAAATTAAGGACCTAGAAGAATTTGGTTCGGAGGATTACAAATTAAAATGAGAAGAAATAAAAACAGAGAAGAAAATAAAAACCCATAATGAAAGGAAATTTTATCATTTTTGTTCAGCTAAAACTGCAACTAAGCGATAGGTTTGAACATTAGGGAAGCCAAAATGTCTATGTTTTCATTTGCTTGAACTCAGAAGTAATTAAGCACACTGCTATAAGATAACATGACTATTTGAGCATGCAAAAATAGTAGTAACAATTTTATATGATAGCTCTATATTACATCTTTTATTGCCAATGATATAACGCATGTTGATTGTTTAACATATTGGTTTCATGAATGAGAATTAAAATTACTGCCATCGGAAAAAAAAGTCAACTGTGTAACTGACCGATAGTTTGATTTGAATGAATCGATCTGTTGAGCAATCAGACATCCAAATGGTTATTATAACTATTAATTTAAAGGCTGGAAGCGGAATTTATTATTACCACAGATGGATATTTGCTTCGTAAAACCTAAGTTACTTCAGCCCTACAGTTTGGAGAACGTTCTTTGAATCAGCTATAGAAAATCAAACAATGATTGAAATAAATAAGCTTACTTATATGAATGTGTATGAAAATTTCTAACTACTAAAACATAATTTGAATGTTAACAAGTACATAACTTTCCTAAAAGAAGTAATATATATGTCTATTTCGCAAAAGATAAGGATTTAGATATAGTCTTAAATGGTTATTGCCTCAACGAAAACACGTAAAAATGAAACTCTTTGTTATTTTGTCCAAAAGAGGAAAGAAAAAATCCAACCTGAATTTAGAGTTTTAGAATTACCGCATTTTACTCACAGCCTGTCAATATGTAGAAATCGCGTTTAATTTTTTAAATTTTTTTTATTCCAAGAACAATGATTTATATACGATAAAAGAAAATGCAAGAGTGATTAAAAAAATGTTTAATTTTAGGCGAGGAAGTTTTTAAAATGCTTTCCATTTAATTTTTCCCTTCAGTCCCACTGTCACTATAGGTAAGAAAAATGAACAGTAATGCAACATATTATAATATTGTTTGTGTGCAATATATTGAAGACAATATAACAGAATACAACAGAAATTTAAAATAGTAACCTATATCATAAAATATTTTAGTGCGCTTTTCGGAGCTAACAAAATGCTAACATAAGAGTTTTCAAACAATTTAGATTTTGAAAATTTCCGGGGAAAACGACAAAGCTAGAAATGACGGTTCGTTTTAGAATTCAAGACTGTTCCTTCGCCAAAAGAATGATACTGGAGTATAATTTTTAGAGCTTTTATGAACATGAATACTTTCTTGATGCAACACTACAAATCAATTTAATGTTTAGTTATTCAATATTTTTGAACATTTCACTCTACTATAGATGCATGACACTATTAAAGATAGTTAGAATTCCATACTTATACATTCATCGCTCTCAAGTGAGGACTTTAGACCTGGAGTAGCACATGATGACCGTGGCTCTCCCATTCAACCAACACACTCACTAACCTTAAACGATGACTAAAACTTTTTCCATGAAAACTTACATGCCATACCACATTTTTTAATATATAAACTCTAGGAATTAATATATAAACTCTAGGAATTAATAATAGGAGTTATACCTTGAATTCTCTGATTCACACAGAGGACGAACAAAGAAATTAAGTGCAGAATTTCATGTTAATGCAATTAATGTTTTTTCATTACTATATGAACTAAATGTAATATAATATTTCTCTACGCCAAATTGAAATCAGCAAAATGGCGTTTCAAATGAGCTACTTATCAATAAAAACTTCAAAAATTTATTTTCGCTGCTATAAACTCCTTTAAAACACATTCTAGAGTTTTAAAAGAAATCATACAATATATTTTTTAAAATGCTGAAACTGTAGAAGTGTTGAAAGTAATAATCTAATCAAGCATCAGATACTTAGTTCGCACATGGAGAGAAATTCACTGTTTTCTGGAAAAGCACTCAAAATAAATACTAATTAGCTACCATTAATTTCCTCCTATAGTTGTTTCGAGCAGAACTGATACCGGCGAAATCATTACATTTCAATAAATCAAGAAAAATCATAAGGAAACATCCTTTTGAACGAGGGAGCGTCAAAACATAGCATCTTACTCACCATGATTCCGTAAGGTACTTAACTACAGCACGAAGCGATTCTGATTTGCTATTATCTCCGTGTATATATGTACGTCATGCTAGATGAAGACCGCAGTATCACGGGGAACCCTTAAATAGCTGCTTTCTCATTAATTAGGTCGGATTGGAATCTAAGTTCACTTTCAAATAAACTCGACTAAATTTGGCAACTCGTGGGATGAAGCTTCGAATGACAGCCCAGTAAAGAAATAAAAATAATTATTTACATTACGCTACGAATACTAGAAAGATGAAAAAAAAGTAGACAGATCTTTTTTGTTTATTCACGTGGGAGGAAGCATTTCATTTTGAGAGCAAAAGCTGAAAATCCTACAGCCAAGAATTTATCCAAGTTTCATGTTTCTTGGCAGAGTCAAAGCGGAAGTTTTATTAATCAATAAACTGATTCACTTTGAAAGATCTTCAAGGAATTGTAGTATAATTATTGTAGTAACATATATAGTAACACTAATATAATTCCAGTAACACAAAAGGTATTTCTGCAAATCTACCCTAATCCCGTTTGGGCACGTAACATGTAATTATCGCATGCGTTGTATGCAATTAACTTTCGGTTAATACATTTAATAATAAAAAAAATAAATAAATAAATAAATAATACACACAAACAAACAAACAAACAAACACACACACACACACACACACACACACACACACATATATATATATATATATATATATATATATATATATATGTATATATATATATATATATATATATATATATATATGTATATATATATATATACCCACTATATACATCTTCTGTATATATATATATACAGTAACCACCGCTTATAGTGATCAGTGGTTATAAGAATCAACCGTTTATAAGAATCAATATCGCGAAAACAAAAACTAATGTATTATTTCCATGTTATAATTTTCGCTTTAAAGAATCAATCCACCGGTTTTAAGAATCAGTTGACACTCTTCGCTTTCCTTTCATTTTTCCAAAAAAGCCACTTAAACCCTTAAAAGGCACGAATTTCTTTCTTTCTTTTTTTTTAAAGAAAGATTGATAAGATGGGATGGAATATAGTCGCAAAATTCATCCCTTTCTTTGTTAGACATAACATAATAGTTTCTCCTTAAACGCTTTAGCACAACACTGTCCTATTAGCTTGACCCGGGGGCATCTTTACCCGTCCGGGTCCGATTTCACTTTTCTCCACTGACAAACAAAAATAGGGACTCTTTTTTTCCCATCCCCCACATCCTGGTCGCGGCTTCCTGGACCCTGAAACACATAAATCTTCGGCGTCCAAAGGTCCACTATCACTTAGGCAAAAGTGACATTAGTAGATTCAGCACGTTATCAAATCGTGAAACGTAAGCTAGGAGGTGAATCTTCGTCTGAGACTATTAGAATTGAAAGAGGCATAAACAGCCTCTTGAAAACTTCATTACGTCAAACTACCATACAAAACTTTTTCTTGCTCCATTCCTGTAGTTGAAATGTTAAAACTGTTAAGCAGATATGATATAACAAATAATGGATTTTTTTCTTCACTTACTATAATCATGTGTATCTATTTATAGGTCTAGAAGTTGTATTTTTAAAATTATAAAAAATAATTTTAATAAAAGATAATTAACGTAAATTAAAGAGTATTTTATGGTAAATTATCTAATATATGTATATATAGGTGTGTGTGTGTGTGTGTGTGTGTGTGTCTGTCCAAAAACCTAAATTTCGGCTATAAGAATCAACCGCTTATAAGAATCAAAAACGGTAATAACAAACGTGATTCTTATAAGCGGAAATCACTGTATATATATTACACCACTATGCATGAATCATCTCGAGATAATTGGAGAAATATATATGATATATATAATTAAACACAACAACCAATGTGATTTCAGTTTCGCCTTCATGAACGGTAATTTAAGTTTAACACATCATTATGAGCGAAATTTATTTTCGAATGAAATAGCTATTTGATTTACTGAATGGAAACAAAACCCTCTTTATAAATGTATATGCAGTGCGCAACTATAAAATAGTAAACATTTTAGTATTTTCTTATAAATACTGCTTTGTTATGACCCTTTTTGTCATTACAAAATTAACACAAATTACTTTATGAAACAATATGGCTATATCAACATTTTTAAAATGCCCCACCCAATTTGTTATTTCTCTCTCTTATATATATATATATATATATATATATATATATATATATATATATATATATATATATATATACCGAGTGGCCATAATTAAACTGACAGTGCTCACAGTGTTCTGTAGCACGATCTATTTGCGAGAATGACGCCACATTTTGTAGGAAGATTAAACAAGACGGGGGACGAAGGATTCCGCGAAAAAATAAATTAGTTCCAAAAGTTACCGCTAGGGGAATATTTGGCGCTGTGTAATAGAAAATAGAGTGTTAACAAATGCAAATTAATACGGAATAAAATTACCTTTTATTATGCACATTTTCTTATTTAGTTCAAGTGCAATATGGCAACACTTTTAAAAAAGCGTAAAATCTACATAAACACCGATAAAGTCTCGTGATCTGCAATATCGCGTACGCTGAGCAGAAGTTCTTTATTCAAATTTCACGTTACATCCATTAGCACAGTGCCAGCTGCTTGGGTTTTAAAAGGCAATGTGTTACGTTTCGAATCAATCAGATTGAAAGTTTATGTGCAATGTCTCCTTCTTTAGTCGAGCGTGCGTTACTGGTCAAATTCTTTTACCTCAACCAGTGCAACGCGTCAGCCGCTCTTCGTGCTTTTAGAACGCACAAAAAAATGAGTAAAGGTAACGGTCCTGTGTCAGTTAATGGGCTAAAAGCAATGGTTGCGACGTTTGAGAAAACAGGTTCTCTGAAGGTTCAGTCAGGCAGAGGACGAAAACCTGTACCACAGGATACAATCGAAGCAGTTGCCACGGCGATTGTCGACAGAGGACCAGACAATATTGCTGCCACCTCTAGCGCTCGTGGATTAGCTCGGAATATGAATATGCCTTACAGTACGGTATGGAAAATCTTACGAAAGATTATCAACTTCTATCCGTACAAGATCAGCCGTGTACAGGAGTTACTGTACCCCGACCATGATAAGCGATTGACTTTTGCTCTCACCTTTCTTGCCAGAATGGAGGTGGATGATGCTTGGCCGTGGAAAATCTTATGGGGAGACGAGCCCCACTTTTACCTGCATGGAACTGTGAATACCCAGAACTGCCGAATTTGGGATGACAAATCACCACATGCAGTCACAGAAATTCCCTTACATTCACCAAAGGTAACTGTTTGGTGTGGGTTCACAGTGGAATTTATCGTAGGTCCATTCTTCTATGAGAACATTACCCCGACAGGACCGGAAACCTGTTCTGTTACCGGAGAGAAATATCGCCACATGTTGAACAGCTTTGTCATTTCGGCACTTCAGCAACGATAATGCCTGGGGGAAATCATCTTCATGCAAGATGGAGCCCCTCCACACGTTGCTGTACGGGTGCAACAGCTGCTACGACAGAAATTCACAACAGAAAGAGTCATTAGCCGCTACTTTCCAACTGCATGGCCACCTCGGTCGCCTGATCTTACCCCATGCGACTTCTGGCTATGGGGTTACCTTAAGTCCAAGGTCTATCAAGGAGTGATCCAGGACCTGGCTACGTTGAAGGATAACATATCACGGACTGTACGGGAGATTCCTGCAGACGTGTTACTTTCTGCTGTTGTGCATACTGTGCACAGAATGCAATATGTGGTCCACAACAACGGCAGCCACATTGAACCTCATTTGAATGCAAAATAAAAGGTAATTTCCGTATTGATTTGCATTTGTTAACACTCTATTTTCTATTACACAGCGCCAAATATTCCCCTAGCGGTGACTTTTGGAACAAATTTATTTTTTCGCGGAATCCTTCGTCCCCCGTCTTGTTTAATCTTCCTACAAAATGTGGCGTCATTCTCGCAAATAGATCGCGCTACAGAACACTGTGAGCACTGTCAGTTTAATTATGGCCACCCGGTATATATATATAAGAGAGAGAAAGAGAGGAGAGAGGAGAGATAGAGAGAGAAACTTCGCACACGTGTGTGTGTGTGTGTTAGTTAGTTAGTTAATTAGTTGCTTAGTTAGTTAGTTAGTTAGTTAGTTAATTAGTTAGTTAAACTTAAATTACCATTCATGAAGTCGAAAATGAAATCACATTGGTTGCTGTGTTTAATTATATATATATATCATATATATTACTCCAATTATCCCGAGATGATTGATGCGTAGTGGTGCAATAATGCACTCTGTCACAAAAAAATATATCCACCCAGAAGGAAACGAGTTACTATCACAAAACTTAACACGTATGTAGTGTATGAAGATATAAGCAAATGATTACAAATTCAGAAGAACATACCATTTTATTAAGAAGATATGGCATGGAAAATGTTACAAATCAGTAAGTAGTAAATCCACCTCTGGCAGCTATACAAGCCGAAACACGGTGTGGCATGGAATCAGTGAGGTCACCTATGACCTCATGCGGAAGATCATGCTATAATCTTTGCAACTAGGCAGTTAATTCACCAGTATTCCGGGACGGCTGCAGTTGCCTTCCAAGCACGTCCCAGACGTGCTCTATTGGCGAGAGGTCTGGTGACCTGGCAGGCCATGGGAGTACGTTATATCCTTGAAGTCATTGTTGGGAGAGTCGCGCAGTATGTGGACGAGCATTGTCTTGCTGATACATAGCACCTGGGTGACTTGATAGCATAGGCAGTAGAACTGGCGTTAAAATCTCGTCCACGTAACTGCGTGCCTTCAAAGTGCGTTGAAGGACGACTAGAGGTGATCGTGTGTCCCAACAAATCGCTCCCCACACTGTCACACCTTGTGTAATCGCCGTATGCCTCTCGACAGCAAATGCCGGATCGGACCGGTGGCCTGGCCGCCTCCACACGCGTATGCGCTGGTCATCAGCATTGAGACTGAATCAGGTTTCATCGCTGAAGATCACACGCCTCCAGTCGGTCACAATCACGCTTGCCCGAGGTCGGCAAAAATCCAGTCGACACTGCCTATGATGTGGGGTCAGTGGTAGGCGTCTTAACGGACGTCGGCTCCTTATACCTGCGTCGGCCAGTTGTCTTCGAATGTTTTCCCTTGATACCACCGGATGTCTGGAAGGTGGTAAATGGCGTCGAACCGATTCTAGGCACATTGTTGATGGCCGCTCTTATGATTGGGCGATCCTCGCGCTCAATTGTGTTCCTGGGACGCCCTGACCATCCGCGACGGTGGACTATCCCTTCCGTGATCCATTGTTTCCACCACCGAGCAACTACCATATCGCTCCGACCGAGGTGGCGGCCGATACGCCTGTTCGACCAACCTGCTTCTCTGAGGCCTACTATACGCCCCCTCTCAAAGTCCGACAATTGTTCGTACTGTAGCCGGTTACGTCTCAGAGACATCTTTAGTCACAATACCGTTCATCCAAGTCGACAGATTTGTTTGAATAACCCTACGGCACGAGCAATCACGCTTTTAAACTCTCCCGGCTGCGCATCTCATATTCGCATAGCGCGCTTACCCTTGTTTCACTGGCGTCGAAATTTTAGTCATTTGCATATCTCTTACCAAACTACATTCTTGCCAAGTTTCGTGATAGTAGCTCGATTTTTTTCTGGGTGCATATATTTTTTTGTGACAGAGTGTATTTTATTAAAAGTATTATCCTTTTATTTAATTGAACATGTAGGTTCCCTAGAGTATTGAGGTACTGGCGCCCGAAATTTGTAAATTGCTAACAATTATATATGTAGTTTTATAATAGGTATTTTTATATTTAGTTTACTATGTGTATATATATATATATACAATATGCCCACTAAAGTCCCTTCCCACCCTCTTAACTTCGGAACGGCTGCTGCTATATTCATAAAAGTGGTGTCTAGGTATAGTAAAGTAGCCATGCGCTACTGAATGAAACCACCTGCCGCGCCACCTGGTGGAAAACTGCGGAGTTAGCATTCCTATCTCGAAAACGGAACAAGATAGGGGAAAAAAGTGATTTACAAAGTTGTAGAAAATCATCGATTTAGTACGAAAAGATACCTTGTGGACATTAATGCAAAGAATAGAACGGTTAAAACGCGCATTTGTTTTTTCGTGATTTCCTACACTGTGACGTCCCGAAACTTGAACGAAAGGAGAAATGATTATGTTTCGGGCAAAACACGACACCGCAATGTGCACAGTGGTATATCGCTTTTGATCTCCAATCAAAAGGACCGCGGTTCAAACCTCGAGGGTTTCATCCTTGTACTGATTGTCTTTATAAACAGAGTAGACAATACGTAGATCGTGTAAAATAGTGTCGCATCAACTCGACGCAACTTGCTCTTGGTGTTCGAAATTTTCGCAGTATGCAAATACGTAAGAAACGTCACGCCTGTTCACCTGAGACAGCTATAAAAGAGACATCTTCTTGGGGTTGTAGTATGTTGATGTGCTGCTGTGGTCATGGCTGAGTATCCAAAACTGAGATCTCCAGTGAAGCAGTACCTCGTCAAGGAATTCGGGGACCAAATAATTGGGTATGGCGGTTTCGAAGAGTGGCCTCCACGTTCGCCTCATCTGACTCCAGTGGACGTTTTCCTGTGGGGATACCTGAAACAGAAGGGTTATGCGACCCTCCACAAACATTGCGGACCTTAAACGACGCATTACGGACGCTTGTGCCAACGTGTCACGCTCTATGCTCCAACGTGTGCAAACCGTGAGATTCAAATGGGATCCAAATGTGTGTTGCAGCTGACGATGAGAAGTTTGAACATCTCAAATAAAGGTATATTGTTAAAATTGTTTTTTTTCTTATCAGATCCTTTGTCACGTCACAGTGTAGGAAATCACGAAAAAAACAAATGCACGTTTTAAACATTGTAGGTCTCTCATTAATATCCACAAGGTATCCTTTTCGTACTAAATCGATGATTTTCTACAACTTTGTAAATCACTTTTTTTCCCTATCATCGTTCCGTTTTCAAGATAGGAATGCTAAACTCCGCAATTTTTCACCAGGTGGCGTGATAGGTGGTTTCATTCAGTAGCGCATGTCTACTTTACTATACCTAGACACCACTTTTATGAATATAGCAGCAGCCGTTCCGAAGTTAAGAGGGTTGGGAAGGGACTTTAGTGGGCATAATGTATATATATATAATATTATATATAGTATATATATATATATTGATATATATATAGTGTGTGTGTGTTGTATGTGTGTGCGTGTGATATTGTGTACAGTAAACTAAATAATTGCTTCCATTCCTGTGGAGTAAAGCTAGATTCAATTCGCAGTAAAGTGCTCGTATTATGCAAATTAAAAAATATCCCTATATTAATTTTCTTATTTCACCATATACATACATTTTAACCCACTTTGACCACAAAAAAAACATGCATTAAATAAAAAGCTATTAATGTATATAATTAAAGCATTATATCTTTTTCATATTAATATTTTAGAAGAAAAAAAAGAAACCCTTCAAATATCATCCCATGGTATTTATTGTCATCATGATAATAAACAGGTCACGATTTATGGCAGGGCATTCAGGGTATGGTCCCAAAACCACCAGATCAAAGGGGGTTTCTTCAAGTTAATTCAACGTTTTCAAAGATATTATCTATGGAGATATTTTGTCTGCCATTTAATGAAGTCAGCGGTTATAACAAATGCAATGTTTAAAAGTTAACGCAATTTTGGTGTGCTGATACCTATATAAGCGCTGATGTTATAATTCACCTTGGTGTGCGGTCGAGAGACTGTCAATAATAAAACTCTTATAACAACTCCAGAGGCAAAAATAAGTAAGACTTGAGGAACAACTGAGATGGCGTAAGAGAAAAAACTATGCCTGTGTGGCCATTGATAGCGATGAAAAGACTATAAATATCGTAAAATAGATTGTGACGTTATTTTATGGCCCACAATAAAAACTTTCAAATAATTATTAAAGTGGTATCCCAAAGGAAAATCATGGTGGGGAAGTACTTCGCGTAGACTGTGAACAAGAGCAGTGAAATAAGGGACCAATTGGCGCAGGAACTGTTAAGAGAAAGGCAGCCCACTGTCCAATGAGAGAAAAAGGGGGTGGAACCAAAATAGCCCCGGTAAAACGGAACACCAGCCCCTCCAAAAAAACGAAAAAAGGTCGACAGATTTCGCTGGCTGATCCCCGAGCTCTGACCATAGACAGCCGATTGCGCTGTCACGGAGACTAGCAGAAGTTCCTGTAGTCAGACATGATGATGCTGAGTATGACCTAATGTGGGCACCTGTCAACGAAAGCCTTCATCGTTGTATTCTTCAACAGTCTTAAGTGTCTCCCGAAAGATCCTAGAAATATTTGCTTTGACTGAATATTTTGTCTCTGCTTCTGATTCCTCATGTATTAAGTGATAATATGAATGGGAACCTTTTTTTATTATTAATTTGACTTTAAAAATAATTTTTAGTATTGTCGAATAAATGTATGATAAAAGCCGATTCTCTATGTTTCCTTGCTTGTCCAACACATGCACGCATCAATTTATTAAGGTTCTATTCTAGCCTATAATACCCATGAATACAGAGGCTGTTCGCACATTTTTTAGACGATTTTGGTAAGGGGTAATAAAAAATCGTTTGCTGCAAAAGAAATAATTGCAATTGTACTATGTTTTTAAAAGTCAAAATTATCGTCTGCAGCTTGAAAGTTTTGTTTTTATTCAAAATGGCGTTTTTAACAAAGCAGTGGTTCGAAGGCTACATTTATGCTCTTTCCGAAGAGAAATATGCATACTCCGTTATCCAAAAACGATGTGAGAGTCATGGTTTTGTGATATCTAAAGCGTCGATAAGTAATATCGTCAACAAGAAAGGAAAAAAACGTCAAATTGGAGCCTCAAGTGGGACAAAAATTCCAAACAAGTATCCAAGGAAAAAACGGACATCTTCGACTATTGCAAAGGTACGTTGTTTAATGTTAAAAGAAAATGCAAAATCATTAAAATGCTCGGTGTCCACTGTAAACAAAATGATAAACGTTGATTTAAATCTTAAGAAAGAGAAAAAACGCAATGTGCATCGTCTTCTTCCAAATCATATCGCTGAACGCAGGACACGCTGCAGAATTCTATATGAGAAACACTTATCCAAAGAAAAATGGAAAACAATTGTCACAATAGATGAATCATGGGTGTATTTAAATGATTGCAACAAAAAAAGAGCCATTTATTATCATAAAAGGAGAGAAAAAAATTTAAGTACATGGTTCAAAGAATCGAAAGAAAGTTTTTCTAAGGGATTCATGATTGTTGCTGGTTTTTTCTTCTAATGGCAAGTTAAAAATTAAAGAGAGTGGAAAAAAAATGTCAAGATTAACTCCAAAATACTATCAGGAACATATTTTATAGCCAATTTTTCTTAATGAAATACCATCGGCTTTACCCACAGTGCCATCAATCTGTGAGACTCCATCAGGACAAAGCTAGCAGTCACACATCAAAATCCACTGTAAATTTCCTAAAAGAAATGGAACAAAAAACTGGTATCAAGGCCATACCCTTCACTGATATCCCTACTAAATCTCCCGATGGATTGATGGACCTATGGATTTTTGTGCTTTCGGACTTTTAAAATCTGCATTATCCAAACGTCGTCCCAAAACCCTTACAGGACTCTGGAAAGCTGTTCAGGAGGAATGGGATAGAATACCTCTTCTGATACTTGAAAGGCAGTAGTATCCTTGAATTGCGGTGTCGAAAGATAGTTCAGAATAAGGGATGTCAAATAGAACATTTAAAACACAAGAATTTTATGTAATTTAGTTTTGTGAATACAATATACATCGTCTAAAAAATGTGTGAACAGCCTCTGTATTTTGATTCTAAATCAGCCAGTAAAAGCATTTTGAGGTCAAATATTAAAAACATACATCGTGGGGAGTCTCCTCGGCAAATATTCCCATACGGTTTACCGTCTGCATTTCAGTAGTATAAAATTATTGCATACTTTGAACGCAATTTGTTTCTTTTTACCCTTTAAAGTTATAAGATTATTTAAGTTTGTGTGTTGCATGATCTAAAATTTGGTAGGACCAAATTTATTCAGCATGTAGTCACTTGAGTTATTTTTCTAATGGCAAAAACTAGGTCATAGCAAGGTATGGTTGTTAATTAAATGTTAAGTTTACCATATTTTGAAGTTGCGCACTGCATCTTTACATACAAAGGTTGTTTTTTTTTTTCATTCATTTAGAGCGAACAGTTACTTCCTGCAAAGATATTTTTGCTCGTAACAATGTGTTAATATTTTAAACATTTACAGATCTCAAGAATAGAAACTGCACATTAGACTGCAGTTATAACATGTAATTATATAATTCTAATTACTTTAATTCGATTCCCGCATAGAAGTTGAACAAAATGTTATTAAAGACCAACATTTTTTATTTGAGGATACATAGGACCCTAATGTATTGACGGCTAAGGCCCCTAAATTTGTTAATCCATCTCTGTCAATAAATACGATGCATTACCCTTTTAAAAACCTTTCACCGAAAGTCTTGTTCCCAAAAGTTAGAATAACCAGCCTCATAAATACAATCTAGAACTCTCTCTGGAGGAGGGACATTTCTCCGAAATTCTAAAATCCTTTTCCCTTCTCTATCATTAACTTCGAACCTATGAATTTAGTGCATTTGCGTACTGTATTGATATGCATTTCTTATTTCAATGGTTAACGTTCAAGATTTGATTTCGAAACTTTCTCTTTTAGAAGTACTGAATAGCTTGAGGCAGCTACGTTGGATATTAGCTTGCCTTAAAGTAATATTTTTAAGGGGGAAAATAAGCACTAAGTTGATAATTAGAAGGTATGTATTTAATACTAGGGATTTTTTTCACTAACCCTTAATTTAATCATGCTGTTTGAACGATTACTTCGTTTGAATTGTTTGTGTGCGGAAAATGCGCTAACTTTGTCCACACTATCATGTACGACCGAACCGCATATGCTACATTCATAACATTCCTATTTGTGAAATCGCTTCTACATCAGCTTTATATTAAAAAAAGCGTTACGTCCTTCGATGCAATAGATTCCCCACGAGAACAATCTGCTGGCTATGAAATGTCCTATTTACTGATCCTTTTCTAAGAAGTTAGACATGAAAATTTTATAGAGAAATTCATTCTTTAAACACAAGGAATGATGCAATGTATACTGAACATAAACTCATTTGCCTATGCGAGAACAAAATGCTCTAAAGAAGAAAAAATAAAAATTCTACACATGCCTGCATGAATTAACCTTCGAGAAAATGAAATAGACGAATTGAGAAAAGTGATTATGGTAGTGCGCTTGACAATCAAACTTTGATATTCATGCATAAAGAGCATGAAGAGCTGATGCGAAGCAAAATAAATTCATATTGGGCATTTGGTCATACGCTGGGGACCTACATGGCAGTGGCGTACGCAAGGGGGGTTGATGGGGGTTATAACCCCCCCCCCATTGGTTCTGATTACATATATTATTTAGTTATGGTTTACGCTTTGCACTGATTGCTCAAAACTACTCTTGTCATAGTAATAGTCCAGGTCAAATTAGCATCAAAATGCGGGTGAATCATGCATTAAATGAGGGGTTGAGATTTTATCAGGAATGTGTAGGGGATGATCCCTGAGCAACGCATAATAAAGTTCCCCTCGATTTCAGGCGCCGCGGGTGAGGGGGGGGGGGGGGGGGAATGAGGTCACTTTTTTCAGTTTTTGGCGTTTATCTCGAAAACGGTGCGTCGCAAAGAAAATGTCATACCCAAAAATTAAAGCTTATAAAATTCCTTCCAAATGGTATATCCATGTTTGCACCCAATGTGTTACCGTTTTCAGATAGAGCCGTTGAGTAATGAAAATTTTTCAAAAAAAATGGTAGCGGTTCAGGTATCTCGTCAACTTCCCCTTCTAATCTTTCCCCCTCCAATTTCTCAGAAAACTCGTGATAGAGTTAAAGTTGTAGAGCGAAAAATTTCATTTCATTTTTCTAAATGTATAGTGTTATGCTAATTTATCTTTATCAAGTAAATAGTTAGAGCGTTTTGGAAATTTAGGGTTTTTTTCAACATTTTGCTTGTAAAATGCTCGGCACTCAAGGTTCGTTTCCATGGTCTGTAACTCTCTTAATCAGTTTGTATGCTGTTTAAATTAGATACGTATATTATTCATAACCATAAATAATAAATATGTATATCTGTACGTATAATGTATATCTCATATTATACAGAAGAACACTTGTAGTACAAAGGAGGAAGTAAGAAATCAAACCAAAATGTATTAAATTTGTTCTGTAATCAAAAATGGTTATCAAAAGTAAGTTCAAACAACAGTTACATTAATATATTATATACAATTTATTTCATCAACTGCTTCCTGTAGATTAAAAGCAGTCAATCGTGATACTTCGGAAAAGTTTCAAACGAGTCAAAAGTCTTCACTATCATTTAAGCTTCTGTAGCATGTCCGAATTTCATGAACTGATTTCCCATTAGGTGGCATCCCACTATAATGCCACGATCAAAGTCACCTAAGCTCCTTTGACTTACTCATCGTCTCACAACGCATAAATATGACCTGACAAACCACTACCAATACTTTATAGCTTTCGGTTACGCGTCAAATTACTCACCTGCTAGATCCACTTCTTAGGGGGGTGTCCGGATACTTTTGGCCGGATAGTGTATAACGTATTATTGAATATTAATGAAGTATATGAATTATTAAATTTACTTAATGGGGTCAGTACTAGGCAAAGAAAATGAAAGGTACTTGTGGTGATTGAGATCATGCTCATTTGGCGGGACTTGGAACATGAGCAGGAACATTCGTTCCTCAGCTCCAGTAATGTCTCCTGGTGAAGATTTGGAGTCATAAAACACTTTGGCGATGTTTTTTCTTTCATTGGCATACCGCCGGAAACATTGTACTATTGCTGCTTTGCTTTTACCATAAATCGCTGACGTAGTGACACATCCTGAGAAACTATGGATGCAGGGAATGTACTGGCTGGATGATAAGACCTGAAGATGTTGGGAAGAGTAGAGCCTGTCTTCTGTGTTGCCCCGTCCGGCCTTCATGAAACACACATTCGTGTCTCGTGGGGTGAGTGCCACAAGTTAGACGAGCAGGTCTTACCTATCTACTATCACCACAGTTGAATGAGAGGTGTTGTTCCACTCACCTCTGACAATACTGCAGTCAGCATCTCCTTTTTCTGTAGTAGACTGTATACCTCTTGCACCTACGGCCTGAACTAACATAGTAATGAGCTTGGTTTTGTTCCTTTCATTGGAAAGGAAGTTTTCCTGATGAACAGTAGCCACCATGTTCTTATTGAAGTCAATATCCACTGATGTTTTACTTGCTGCTCTCCGATGTTGTTCGGTCTCTTTCCGTGGAGTTCGTGTCTTCAGTAACCATCAAAATCCACAGCTGAACTGCTGCCGTAATGGTTGATTATGTACGATACATATTGATTGCAGATTGAGGCGAAGGTTGGTGTTGGTGTTCCACTTTAACTCTATGAAGCAGGAAGCCGCCATGGATTACCGTGAAACTGTTCTTCACTATGATCAGTGATTGCATTTTTGGAAAGTATCATACAGCGCTGACCTTTTGATTTTTCTCACTATCCCCTCGGCGAATAGAGACATAGGGTGTTCTTTCCACTAAAATTAAATTCGAGCCCAGACGCACAAACGGGTCGGCTATATGAACTTTATTAACACATCACAAAGAATTTCGTACAAACAGCACAGAGCCAGAACACTGACGCTACTAACTCCACAGCGGAAGTATCTTAGAACGTTTACAAAACATAAAGACAGCGGTATCGTGCTGCCATCTAGCGGACAAACAATCATAACATATTAAATAAATGAATAAATGAAAATACAGGAACATACTCCATGAACATAAATGAAAATACAGGAACATACTCCATGAACATACTCCCACCCTCAAGAATTTATTCTTGACAAATCGGTAGGGGGGAGAGTTTAACGATAGGCCTTTTAAAATAACCTTTAGAAGTTTTAAGGGTGACAACTCGCACCGTTCCATCTAAACCTGGATGAACTTCATTTACTCTGCCAAGAGGCCAACAGGATGGAGGTGTATTATCTTCCTTGAGCAACACCATGTCACCTACCTTTAAATTTGATTTGGTGATATGCCATTTGTTACGATTTTGAAGAGAGCTCAGATAGTCCTGGTGCCACCTTTTCCAAAAGTTCATTTTCATTTTTTGAACAAGGTCCCAGCGAGACGTAAGGACAGATCTTGGGAGTCAACCTGCTCAGGAGGGGAAGTAATGACTTCACCTATTAAAAAATGGGAGGGAGTTTAACACTTCTAAATTGTCCAATTCATCGTTGGTAGGAGACAATGGTCTTGAATTCAAACTGCTTCAATCTGACAAAACAGAGTGGCAATTCTTCGAAGGTTAACTTATGGTCACCAATTACTCTTTTCATATGGGGACTTTACCGATTTGATACCCGATTCCCACAATCCACCAAAAATGAGTGACTTGCAGGAGGTATCATATGCCACTGAATAGCTTGTTGTGAGAGAAAATAACAAATGGTTTTCATCCCGGTTGATACCGGACACAATTTTACACAATTCAGACATTTTCCGTTTTAGCGCCACAAAAATTAGTGGCATTATCACAATGAATGTGACGGGGGGACCTCTGCGACAAACTAAACCGCTTCAAGGCAGCAATAAAAGCCTCGGAGGTCAAATCACGCTGACGCATTCTAGAATGAATCGCCTTTGTGGCAAAGCAAATGAATAAAGCAACATAACCCTTTATACTTTATAGCACCTACCCCGAAATTTCAACATATTAATATGCCCAGCAAAGTCTACCCCACAGACCGAGAATGGTCTATAGGCATGACACGTGTGCGGCGGAAGATCACCCATCAATTGATTATGGATGCAAAACGATATCTATGACAAACAATACACTTATAGAATATAACTCTTGATTAGTTTCCCCTAGCACCAACAATCCAATAATTCTGCAATAAAATATTCAATAACAAGGTAAGATTAGCATGCAAATAATTATATGAAATTGTTTTATCAAATAATCACTAAGCCTAATGTTTATCAGGCAAGATGACGGGATGCTTTGCATTAAAAGGGAGAGGGGAATGTCTCAACCGACCTCCCCACCCGTAACAGAACCATCTTGATCCAGAAAGGATGAAGATTTTTTAGTGGGTTTACTCTTCCGTTGGTAAATCTCTATATCCTCATACCTTTTAATTCTTCAGAAAAATGCACACCTTGAACATAAAGGAGTATTTTGGTTTAAAGATTGGATCCTCTCTCCATGGCCATAATAAGGAGAAACCTTACCTTTTGACCTCAGTTGCTTTACCTGAATCGATCGTTCGCCTCTTACAACGGGTGATGAAGCGAACACAATAAGCTAAAACAGTAACAATCTTAGTTTAGTGTAGAACAATTATCAAATAATATTTCAATTACATTGTCCGGTTTTAACATTAGAAAATATTTGCAGAAAATATAGAATTTTTCTTCTTTCGATCATAACCTTAGAGTCACTAGAAAAGTCAGTCATTTGTGTCTCTACGGGCCAATTTTTCTGGGACTCATTGACAACCAGTCAAGCCCATGCCACCAAGGGTTACAGTCTGGTAGAGCTTTAGGTGAACTCCTCTAGAGGCTATGTCCAGCTGGGTTTTGTTTCGATGGAACGTGCCGCCAGCGTTCAGAGGGCACTAGTTCGATAATTTCGGCTGTTCTGTTGGCCACGAAGGTTTTCCACTTCCTACGGGGAGAAGACAACCATGCCAAAACCCCACTCGTGAATCTGTCCAGGCGTGGAAAGTGATGGTATAATCTTTTAGAATATGTGAAATCGTAGAGAAGAGTTTAGCCAACAGTCGAGCACGTTCAGCTCCAGCCGAGGAATTGAAATTGGCTTTAGTGGAGCAACTTTAGTTTTTGCTGCAAGGAGGGTCACCTTGGAATCACCATCAATATCCTTTTGTACTGCGTACAGCACCGCAGCATAGGCAACCTGAAGCGTCTGCAAATCATGGATAGTTATCTCTAAGCCTCTAGTGTGGATCCATCTGGGAATTTTGATTACGGAGAGGCAATCGAAACTCTCTCTGGAAATTCTCCACCTTTCTTCGAAATTCGCCGGAAGGGGACTGTCCCATCCCAACTTTAACAACCAAAGTGTTGGTAGAAGATTTTGATTGAAATGGTGCATGGAGACAATAATCCTAGTGGGTCGAACAGCCTAGCAGATTGAGCCAAGAACTTCCGTTAGTAATTTCGTTCTCGAAGTAAAAATTACTTAAAAATAAAGAATCAGATTTAGGATTCCAACATAATCCTAAAACCTCGGATTGCTCACCGTCCTTCAATCTCGAACACTTCATTGGACATTATCAGTTTTAATCACATTCAAGAGCTCCTTGAATTAGGACTGCCATTTTCTTAAATGAAAACCTCTATTTTCCAAAGAAAATAATTCTTGGCATACCCTAGCGCTTCACTTTCGTTACGTGCACTCCCAAGAGGTCATCCATATAAAAGAATTTTCAATGAGAGAAGCAGCCTCAGGATAACAGGACGAGCGTCATTCGCAATTTGCTTTAAACATCGGGTTGCAAGAAAAGACGCACATTTTAGGCCATATGTAACAGTTTGCAGCTTATACTCTCGAATGGGATCGGATTATTGTATCTCCACAGAATTCGTTGAAAAGCTTGATCAGAAGTAGACATTAATATCTGGCGATACCTTTTCTCCACATCGCAACAAAGCTATCGGGGAAAGCCTGAAATTCAATAAAGTCTCAAACTAAATCGGGTTGTTGTTAGCACTGCACCTAGTGCATCGTTTTAAAGAATGCAGTTGCTAGTTCTACAACTTGCGTCAAAAACCACCCCTTAACTAGTAGTGGTACTACTGGGCTTAAGATGGCGTGGTGAGGTAAGAAATATTTTCATTAACGGCTAATTCTGAAGAGACATCCTCCGAACCTTCATATGTCCTAGCTCTTCATATTCTTTCATAAAGGATTATATGTCCTCTAAATTCGGATTTCCATAATTTTCTTTCCATACTCTGGAACGAGACAATGCAACTTGATAAGAATTTCTCCATTCAACTTCTGATTTAAAAAAGGGACGTTTCACGACAAACCGTCCGTTTTTATCGATTTCATAATTTTCACTAAAGTGTTTTCACAAAACCTTTTCTTCACTTAGAACTACTTCTTTTATTTAAGAACTCTTCAGTTTCCCAGAACCGTTTTAAAACTTCATCAACGTCAACATTAGCATGAATACCAACTAGGGCGTTCTTTTTCAAGCTGTTTAAAGGAATCTTGCCCGCTACAACCCAACCAAACAGTGTATCTGGGCGATAAGAGAATTTTCGGAAACCCGTAATTTGTCCGGCTTTCATAACTTCAAAAAATAATCTACACCAATTATTATCTCTACACTTTTCGCTTCAGCGAATTTGGGATCGGCAAGTTCAATGGATTTTAAATATTCTAAATCATTAGTATTTACACAATTACTCGACAATTTTGAAGTTAATTATTCAAAACGAAAGCTTTCAATCACGAGCATACTGTTAGGATTATGCCTTGACTCCATAGATAACGTTACACTGCCTCTTGTCTTGCCCAGCAGAGGAATTAGCAATTCCACCAAACTGAAACAAGGCATCTTCTCTTTTAGATTTAATTTGTTAGCACAAGCTTCAGAAATGACACGAACATTGACTGCACTATCTAATAGAATTGTACAATCCACTTTTCTTCCTCGTGCATCATTCACTGAAACAATTGCAGTTGGTAGCAAACCAACAAATTTTTCCTTAGCTGCGTTCAAAGCGATGTAGTATTGACTTGCAGTTCTGGACTATGCGTTTCATTTTTAAGACTCGTTGTATGGGAATCGAAAGCGAATTCGTTGTAAGCTAGTATGGTGGGATGATTTCTTACATACTTCACAAATAGATTTAGAAAAGCAATTTTTAATTTGATGCGAGCCTTTCAGACATCGATAAACAAGGCATTCATTCGTATGAATTCTTTTCGAGCAGAGATTGGCATAGCATTAAATTTATGACACTTCGAAATGCTATGCATTCCAGAACATTTTAAACATTTACTCGAATAATTAGATTTAACATTAGTTACGTTGTTAGTCACTTTCGTTTTTACTATGCTATGAGAAATCGAAACATCTAAATACGAACATCGGTTGTTTAAGAATTCTAAAAAGTATTCAAATGTGGGAAATTCTATTTCTGTCGTTTCTTGAACCCATAATTTTCGGGTTTCGGAATCTACCTTGTCTAACAAGAGGTGTATTAACCACAAATCTCTTGAATTAGCTCCTTCATGCAATGCCTTTAAACCCCGAATAACTTCATCCGCAGCGTCAGCAAGTTTTCTTAATTTCGCACCATTCGGCTCGGAAAGCTTATTTTGTTCCAGAAAGGTATTGATTAAAGCGGTAGAGATATGCTTTTTATTATCATAGCGTTTCTCTATTTTTTCCCAAGCTTCATCGTAACTGGTCTCAGACACCGGTAGGTGCTTGATTAAATCAGCGGCTGATCCCGAAAGTAAACCTTTTAAATACTGGAACTTATGTATTTTTGATAACGAATCGTTATCAAGCACTGTAGATTTAAATAAATCTTTAAAATTCAACCAATCTAAATAATTTCCCGTAAAGGATGGAATTGTAATTTTAGGTAACTTAACAGTTCCGTTTCCGTTATTCACATCACTTCGAACAACAACATTCGAATTATTTTGCCGAATTTCGGCCAATGAAGCCATCGCTTCTATCTTTGTACGAATTATAACTTTAATTTCTAAATAAACATCTTCTATTTCAGAAATTTCAGATTGTTCTACTGGAAGTAATAAATCTAATTTGGAAAACTCATCAAATGCTACTTCCAGACGTTCTAACCGTACCGTCAAATCCGGTACATCAAACTGTTCTTTAGATTCTAAATAGAGTTTTAACTTCGTTAAAGAAGCCTTTTTCTGGCCTCTGGCCCTGATTATCTCTGCATTTTCCATTATGGAACTTATCAATACAATCAAAAACTTTCTTACAACTTAAGAACAAAACAAAAAATTTCCACTTATCTCAACAGTGGACTCAAAACATCTTCGCCGCGTGCCTCCAAATGTTCTTTCCACTAAAATTAAATTCGAGCCCAGACGCACAAACGGGTCGGCTATATGAACTTTATTAACACATCACAAAGAATTTCGTACAAACAGCACAGAGCCAGAACACTGACGCTACTAACTCCACAGCGGAAGTATCTTAGAACGTTTACAAAACATAAAGACAGCGGTATCGTGCTGCCATCTAGCGGACAAACAATCATAACATATTAAATAAATGAATAAATGAAAATACAGGAACATACTCCATGAACATAAATGAAAATACAGGAACATACTCCATGAACATAGGGTATGGGGCTAACTCGTACGTTAGCAACTCCTCTACATCCCTTTCTTTCTTCTTGGTGATCAGAGTTCTTTGAAATTTCAGCAGAGGCTCTACCACCACTACCTCATCATTAACTTTCATCATATTGCTCATCGTAGCTAAAGGAACGACTGAGTCCTTCTTGGATTGTTTCACTTCTGAGAAATTCATTCTAACTAAAGTGCTCATTGTGCGGGTTCCAATTTTCAAGGCCTGGTAGCAGTTGACGTTACTTGTTCCAATTACTCCCGTTGAAAGTGACATCAAACAATTACGTTCAGCAAAAGGTGGGTGATCAGCCAACCATTGAGCAAGCTTCCTTCTGTCTAGATCATCTGTGGTTATGCGTGATGCTCGAAACTCAACATGTTGTTCTCCTCTTGCAGTATGGACACCACAAAACATCTCAAGTGAACTACATATTGCTGTAGCTGTCCTTGCTCCCCCAACCCATTTCCCCAACACCTAATCACTAAAGCCTCGTCCACGTGTTAATTCTCCTTCACTCTTCATGTCACACATGAGTGTCACCTCAATTGCCATGTCAGACCACACACCAGCCATTGGTGTTCCAGTTCTGTTGACAGTGAAGTATCCACGATCTATAAAATCCTGTTTAAGTTGAAGGTGGCGAGTTGTTAGTCCCAGCATGTATTGTACATATAGGTGAGTACACTTTGCATAATGAAAATGCCCGCTGGCATGGAAGTAAGGTATCATCAGTTGGGTGCTTGTCATATGATCTTCCCAGTTACGCTGTGCTGCAATGAATTTTTTCATCAACACCACCATTTCAAAGTACTGGACCCACAAAGCTGCTGTTGGCCCATTACCTTTGAGACATGACAATTCGTTGCTCAATTTCCACTGAATGCTGGCAAGGGAGATATTTGTGGAAATGTGATGTGGAGTAATTTCTACTGAGGTCAGAAGTAACTGAACTACTTCTTCTTTTTCATATGGTGTGGTATCTAAATTTTCCAAAATGATCTGAGTTAAAGTGACACTTTTATACATTTTGGTTTGTTTTCTTACTTCCTCCTTTCTACTGCAAGTGTTCTTCTGTATATGAGATATACATTATACGTACAGGTATACATAATTTATTATTTATATGGGTTATGAATACTATACGTATCTAATTAAACAGCACACAAAGTGATTAAGAGAGTTACTGACCTTGGAAACGAAACTTGAGTGACGAGCATTTTACTAGCAAAATGTTGAAAAGTACCCCTAAACTTCAAAACGCTCTAACTATTTACCTGGTGAAGATAAATTAGCATAACTTTATACATTTTTGAAGGAAATTTTTCGCTCTACAACTTTCTCTATCACGAGTTTTCTGAGAAATGGAAGGGGAAAGAGTTAGAAGAGGAAGTTTGAAGAGATACCTGAACCGCTACCACTTTTTTTGGAAAAATTTCATATTCAACGGCTCATATCTCGAAAACGGTAACACTTGGGTACTAAGTTAGCACCTATCCTTTTTAATATTTCTATGAATTACATTCCTAACTCTCCATTTACTACACTAGCCATGTTTGCGGATGACACGGCAATACTACCTAAGCATCAAAATGTTAAATATATGCACAAGTTCCTACAGAGACATATTGGAATTCTTGAACGATGGTTCGAACGGTGGAGGCTCAAGTTAAGTCCTTCAAAATCTAAAGCTATTTTTTTCAGTTACAATAGAATTCCACCTCCTCCGGTCACAGTATGCAAGCAACTGGTTCACTTTGAGAGAGGGGGCAAATACCTAGGAATTTACCTCGATAGTCGACTGACGTGGAAGAAAAATATTGAACGTAACATTAGAAAAAATTTTTAAGCCCGTAAGGATATCGCCCACCTCCTGTACCAGAATCAAAAGGGTTTAGATAACAAACTACTCTTGTATAAAACCGTACTGCGTCCCATCCTGTTTTACGCCGTTCCTGTTTGGGTCTCAGCGGCTGACACCGATATCCAGCGATTGCAGACAATTCAAAATAAAACACTCAACGGTATTAGGAAGACGCCCTGGTACCTTAAAAACGTACTTATTCACAGGGATCTGAGAATCGAACCCATTCGGCAACACATTAAAGATCTCGCATCTAACTTCTACAAAAGATTATATTCAATAGACAACGAAGAAATAGCTAACTCCCTGACTACGACCCAAGGGAATGATATAGGCGTCCTAAGGCCACTTTGATTATTCACCCTGGTCTCCTTCCCCTTTCTTAACTCTCCCTCCAACCTCTTCTAAATTTTAATTTACATTTGCCATTGCTTCTGGTTCTGATCTGCGTTTTTTTTTTATGGATCGACCTCGACTATCCTTACTAATTTTTGCTTAATCGTCTTCTACCGTAATTTTTTTTATAAATAAAACTTGCCACATTATTTACTTATTTATTTTTTGCTAGTATTGGTATTATTATTTTTATTTATTTATTATTATTATTATTTTTATTATTATTCTAACTTTCAAATCAACATTTTTCTTTCAATCCTGAGAACGGAAATATAGCTACAAAAAATTATCGATACCGAGGATATGGAACCCTGCTCTCTGGTGCCTCGTTAATGTACCATGTCTATATCTATGTCTCCGGTAACACTTGGGTACAAACATAGATATACTATTTGGAAGTGAATTTTATAAACTTTAATTTTTGGGTTTGACAATTTTCTGTGCCACACCCTGTTTTCGAGATAAACGCCGAAAACTGAAAAAAGTGACCTTTGGATCCCACTCCCCGCGGCGCCTGGCATCGAGGGGACTTTATTAGGCGTTGTTCAGGGGACCAACCCCTACACATTCCTGAAAAAATCTCAACCCCCTTCATTTAATGCGAAATGAAAACCTAATTTGACTGGACTATAACCCCCTCCTTTGAAAATTTCTGCGTACGCTACTGCTACATGGAGTCCCTGACAGGAAAACTTACTCCTCCCCGTCTCACCAGGCCTGTTCGTGCATCTTCATGTATAATGTACTTTGACCAGGTTCCTTATGCTCTACAAATCAGCCCGAAGAGATTATAATTTCAATACTGCTAACTAGTGATCTCTTGTTATAAAAATCACTCTTTTATAGAAGGGACTCATCTGGCCAGTTTCGTCATTCCTTGGTGAAAGCTGCGAACTCGCATGCAGATGGACTCGCGAATATTTAAATCAGTTATTAGCAAGATCAGTGAAATCTATTTAATACATGCAGGTTGGCGACGATTTGGCGACTTTTGAAAATGATCGCTTAAATGACTTTGTAACATGGAACTCAACTTCTGCAATTATTTTATTATACTATTTTAACTCTAAAAACTGTTTTCTTATTTCATAATTTGTAAACAACAAGAATTCGGTTCCATGCACATTTTATAAGTATATATTATTTTATTTTGTAATATCTTAAATTTTGTCGTTGGTCTGAAAATCATCGCTGTGGTTTTTCATATCAGGTTTCCTGGATGAAAGGAATGTGCTCCCCACGTGCAATTAAGTATAACCTGTAGCATTACGAATAGTACACAAGGTCACTTGCACAGGATGGGAGAATTACTTGCCACCCCAACGATCATTAAGGGGAAACGGTTCCTCCACAGCAACGACCCAGAAACCGTCTTTGACCAATCAGGGGCTTCAAGGTGTTAATGTTCTAGAAAATTTTTCTGACCCCTGCATTTTTTGATGGTGGGAAGTTTTAATGTTTTTTGTCAGTTGAAGAAACTGCTGAGAGAGTGAAGTATCTCGAGGTTTTCCTCTCTTCGACCCGTGACTTCTTTTTTTTTTATGCCGAGGTCTCTCGAGTCTCTGGTCTGCTTTGGATCAAGTATAAAATGAGAGCCGATCATCAGTCTACAATAAGGGTGGTGGTAAGTAAAAATAATTTGTATTAAATTTAATCAGGCGACAGCACAGGATATTCAATATATATGTAGCTAGGTTTTAATATGTATTCAAATACTTTCTTAATATATGTAAATAATTATTATGTTGTTTCTGTTCAAATTGTAACTAACGATTATATTAATTTCAAATAAGAAGAGAAATTAAATGTTAATATTATATATTAAATTTGAGGGGGTTTTTTTGAGTTATCTAAGACATGTGTCAAAATGTGTTTTCTCCAATTAATAATTTTTAAAGTGCCACTATACGATTCTCTATTTTATTGCCTGTTTAATTCCACATAATAATATGTGGAATTAAACAGGCAATAAAATAAAGATTATAAGACAAAATGCTAGATGTTTGTCTAGGTAAAAATTATAAGCGTAGTGATCAAGGCTGCTAGGGAAAGAGGGGGGGGGGGGTGCTTGCTCCCTTTATGACTACCATTTTATACAAATTAGTTATGCCACAGAAATCGTTAACGCAAGATCTCTTAAACGGTATAAAAAGGGAAAACTAAAACATGTGGAGATTATAGTAATGCACATAAAATGTAATAATAAACAAAAACACAATTTCGTAGACCTTTAATGTGAAAGAAGGGCGCAGAGAAAGGGGAGAGTTGAGAACCATGGAGTAGCTGTCCTCTCCTGTAATTTCAGGCAATCCAAGCGGCATATTATTACGATAAAATTTATAAGTAATTAATGTATTAATACGAAGTATAGAATAATACTATTGTAATCAACACAAGAATAACTGTAAATCCTTATAACTAAAGGGCTGATTAATTAACTATGTGATTATAAAAATGTATCGTATTGCAAACATAATTGTCATTAAAATGAAGTACACTCTTAGACAAATAAAACGACGCACCAAGGAGTTATCCGAATAGGACGAACATCGATAGATGTGATGTACATGTACAGAAAAACAAATGATTACAATTTGAGAAAAATTGGATGATTTATTCAAGAGAAAGAGATTCACAAAATCAAAAAGTCAATAACGCGTTGGTCCACCCCCGGCCCTTATGCAAGCAGTTATTGGGCTTGGCATTGATTGATAGAGGTGGCGGATGTCCTAGTGCGGGATATCGTGCCAAATTCTGTCCAATTAGGTAGTCAAACTCCCGAGCTGGTTGGAGGGCCTTGCCCATAACGCTCCAAACGTGCTCAATGGGGGAGAGATCAGGCGAAAATGCTGGCCAAGGTAGCGTTGGGCAAGTACGAAGACAAGCAGTAGAAACTCTCGCCGTGTGCGGGCGGGCATTATCTTGCTGAAATGTAAGCCCAGGATGGCGTGATATGAAGGGCAACACAACGGGGCTGTGCTGTAAGGGTGCCGCGGATGAAAAATCAAAGGGGTCCTGCTATGAAATGAAATGGCACCCCAGACCATCACTCCTGGTTGTCGGCCCGTATGGCGGAAGCCAGTCAGGTTGGTATCCTACCGCTGTCCGGGGAGTCTCCAGACACTTATTCGCTGGTCATCGGGGCTCAATTCGAAGTGGGACTCATCACTGAAGACAATTCTACTCCAATCAGTCACATCCCAGGTCGAATGTGCCCAACATTACTGCAAACGGGTTTGTCGGTGTACAGAGGTCAATGGTAGTCGGTGCAAGGGGCGCCGTGAGGTCAGCCCCCTTTCTCCGAGCCGCCTATGAATGGTCCTTGCGGTCACTGAAGTCCCAGCTGCGCGTACGATCGATGATAATGATGAATCTGAAGCTGTGAGTGCCGCTCTGACGATTGCTCGGTCCTCACGTTCTGTCTTTTCTCTAGACTGACCTCTTCCTTCTTGACGCTGTGTTCGGTCATGGTTCACGCATTCCTGCCGACATCGTCTAACAGTGGCATCGCTCCTATCCAAATGTCGAGCGATTCGCCTATTAGACCAACCGGTTTCTTTGAGCCCAACTACAAGTCCTCTCTCAAATGCTGACATCTGCGCATATTGTTCGCGCACTTGTATGCGAAACATAGTTACTGTCTACCTGAGTACACGGAATGATATTCGCAAAGAATTTATGACCTGGAATCGAAATTTCTTCCGTCTAATATCCTGCCAGTTGCGCAGTTTACATGCACTGCAGCGTCACATGTTCATTCATTGGCCGCTAAACTTTAAAACTTTGCATTTTCCGTCGAAACCTGTATGCATATTAATTTGTGTCTAATTTGCATTACCCCTTCTTGGTGAGTCTTTTTTTTTTTTTCTAAGAGTGTAGATTGTATCATATATCTTCACCAAAATGGTAGATGGAAATGATTTTAGAAATTTTTTTTTCTTTATATCTGCTCCCTCCTAAACAAAAATTCACTGTGCGATACACCGATATAAAATAATCGTGACCAATCGAAAATAGCGGTGTGGTAATTAGGAGACTGACTTCTCTTATGGATTGTTCAAGGGCAGTGGTTTTTACAGACCTGTGGTTATTGAACATCGCTAATATAAGTGAAATCTTATATCATATCAGAGTACAATAAATACACTTTATGAGCTATAGAAGCAGAATAATCTATCTGTAAAACATTTCTTTCAGCTGGGAACCAAGGGATACAGATGTCCAATTTACAGAGGAATTCGAGAACAGAACATTGAATCAGTACCTAAAAAATCATAGGATTTGAAAGTCTCAGCTCCACTGTGCAGCGCGAAGGAATACTGAGAAGGCAGTATCAAGAAATTCTGGACACTTCTTGCTTCCTCGTGATTATTCATGTTGGGGAAGACAGCCTCCTGGTTCGCGGCACGTTTGCTTTTGAAATTTCTGGGCCCTATGATGCGTCCGAATCAAATTCTGACAGCCTATACTGTAAAATGGGGTGAGATTATGCCAAGTGGGGTGAGAATAAGCCAACACGGAATTCAACAAATCAGTGCTCTCTGGTGACTTGTTATTAAAGCAATTAGTTTTCCAGTTTACCGCGGGGCAGTGGTATGTTGGTACAAATCAACAAGTGTTAACACGCTCCTCTGACACAATGTTTGTGACTCCCGCGTTTTTTTTTTTTTAACAGTTCACTATTTTATCACTTTGTTGCGACCTGTGAAAAGTATTGGTTCTCGTGCTGTGAAGGATTAGTTTTATTCACCTACTACCTGAAGTCTTATCTGTGGAGTTTCATTACTGTACTTTTTTTGGTTGTCATATTATCACATTATCATTCAAATAAGTTCACTTGATGAGGTGAGATTGTGCCACCCTTTTTTGGTTATTTTGTATACTGTAACCTTTTTTTTTTTTTACTGAGAAATTATTGACCCAACTCTTAACTATTAGAATGGCTAGAATTATTACAATGATTCCTCTATTTAAATTTAAGAAACTAACTATCTGTCTCAAAAACGTTTTAACAAAGTAACGTGTTTTAAAAATCAAGTAGCATGAGCTCTCTGGCAGAGAATTGGGAGCAAGAATGGTGCTACCCACCTTGACAGTCCACCAAGATAAAAAGAACACAATCATTCTCAAGAGGAGGAAGAGGAATCAAATACACAGAATGCAGTTGCTGAAAGTGTCACTGCAGCTACAGCAGATTTCAGAGTAAATGACTTCGTGGCCATTTCATATGAAGGGAGGGTCTATCCGGGTAAAATGTGCAGCAACTTTAATAAAAGTGGGAAAGCTTATGTTTCCTGTATGGTGAAAAAAGACAAATTTTAGATTTGGCCAAAAAAGGCTGATGAAATTTGTTAATTTTTGAGAACTAATTTTTTATTAAAATAAAAAGTCAAAATTAACTGGGAATGTTCTTGCTTTAAAGTAAGAGGTGTGTGAATGTGCCATGACTGAATCCATGGCAACTATAAAGGAGAAAAAGGGGTGGCTTAATCTCACCCCACTTGGTGGGGAGAGATTGTGCCCTCCCCCACAAAAAAAAAAAAAAAAAAATATTCCCAACCTTTTTAAAAAAATTTCTGCTCCAAATTAGAAATCTGAAATGTGTATCTATCTTTCTGCACTAAATTCATCCGATTATGTTGGTTAATAAAAAATGGCATTAAAAAAACCCCCAAAACTTGGCACAATTTATAGGGTAGTTATTCAAATATCGCCAAGAACAATAGGTGACCAAAAACTGTGCAAACTGTAGTATCACAGCAATTGAACCACTGGATGTAGTTATTAACATCATTTAGCAATGTCTGTGCAATGAAGTAATCGAGGGTAAAATGTCTAGGTACTTAAACAGTAAAACCAGATGCAGTATTCAGAATGCTTATATCTGTCTATATATATATATCTACTGAAAAATTTTAGATGAAAACAGCAACATGATGATATGCCAAAAATCCAGTCTTATTTTTAAGAGGTACAACCAAAATCAAGTTAGAAATCATAGACCTAAAATTGGAGAATTTAAATACAAACAGCTAAAATTAAAACGCATGAAATGTTGTCACAAGTGATTTTCGTCCAGCTCCATAATTCATAGTTTAAAAGGCTAAAGAATATAGTTTAATGTTCCTTTAAACTGTTATGTCAATGCAAATTGACACTTTAAAATATGTGGAAATGTCACACGATTTTGACTTTTTTAAGTTGCATCTCTTTATGTGTTTGGACTCTACCAGTTTAAATAAAATATCTGACTCATTAAAAGATCAAAAATTTGTCAACCACTGCTTAGCACAAAAATTTCTTAGCAGGTGAAAAAAAATTAACGATTTTCTTTCCCTTTAATAAATATCTAAAATTGTGAGTAAGAAAAGGCAATTGCAACAGAAAGTTAAAGCTTCATAACTGACACTTTAAAGAAGCGTTTTTCAGTCAACTATAAGCTGTAATATGTAAAGTTAAAAAATAAACCTACTAGTCTACACTCTCAAGCACCCAGAAATGTAAAAATTCTAAATACCATCCAGTAAATTCCCTAAAAAATATTATTTTTTAATTCTATGTTAGAAGGCATAAATAATACACTAGAAAACTCACTGGCCAAAAGTTCAAAAAATATTTACATTCATTATCAAAATTTCTGATGGTTATAAAGACCTATAAGTAAAATAAAGAACATTCTTATGAGAATTTTTAAAAATTATCTTTAGGAAGCTAAATTTCTAACAGGTGAACTGCAGAAGATAAAAAATGTTAAGATAAAGACATTAAACTATTTAATAAAATGTCTGTGAAAAACTAAAAAACAAAGGGCAATCTGTTAGGCTATTTTTTTTTTAAAATAGCCTGTTGCAGTCTCAGCAGAGTAGGCATGTTAATCAATCATCAGTTTAGAAAGACATTCCTCTTTTCTTTAGCTACATAATTATACTAATGCAAATATAGAGCATTTAGATTGGAACTTTACCAAAATGTAAAATATTTTTTTCCTTAATTTAAATATAAATGTGACTGCAGTGAATTACGTTGTGCAGCAATTCAATTCAAGTATGAAAACAATCAAATTTATATTAATTTAAATCTGCCCTCCCCCTCCTCCCCTCCTCAAAAAAAAAAGAAAAGTCTTAAGTAGATCTTTCTACCTAAATGTAACTATGAATGTCTATTCTAATCTAAATGTCTTTCTATCTAATCTAAATATAAATCTTTCTGCCTAAATTGAACCAAATAATTCCAAAGTTGAAAATCCTCAATAAGAAAAAAAAATTGCCTTTCCAAAGAACTGTAGATAAAATGAGGTTTAAATATCAAGATGCAATCTTCACAGTATCATTTACAAAGGGAGAAAGCAGAATTGACTGTCTTTTAGTATTGCATTATTTATGAACTTTTTCTGGAATTCATACAGAAACACCATAATCTTTTTAAACATCCATAATCCTTTTGAACAATAATCCTTTTAAAATGTGCACACTGAAATGAAACATAAAACACAGTAAAATTCATTAGAATTTTATTACGATGAAAAAATACTATTCTTTACTCTCTGATAATATTGTATGTAATGGTAAAAAAGAAATGGATCCATGAATAATAATTTTTTCAGCTGGCTCAGTATCTAAATGGGCAAGCTGACGACGTATATAAATAACAATATTTTCAAGTAGCTCCGGTTCAACCCTCTTACAAGCAAATATGGTTCTCCAAGCTGCTGCTGCTAAAACTGTATCATCTGATAAAATTCCCTAGAACAGACAAAAAAAAATTAAGACATATGAAAGAGGGACATGAAAATACAAATAGAATATATAATCAGCATTTAGTTTTATTTTTATTTTTCATCAACTGGGTTGGGGCCTTTTTGCTACAGCATTTGAAATTCAAAAACTGCCTAAAAACTTTTCTCATTACAATGACATTTGTTAATATAGCTTTTCAATGATCTGACATTCTATTTTAAAAATTATGTGTTTAACATACAAACAGTAAGTTCCATTATAATGACAACAAGACAGTTATTCTCTTATGAGTACTTACTCCATGTGACCACACATTATTGACACATAATCAGAATTACAACTATGTGATTGCAACATACCTCAACAGAAATAAAAACAAACATTGGAATGATTTTGCTCTATATCAATAGGGAAAGAAATGTCAACAGTAATATGTAAACTATATAAATTTAATGCAACATACCTCATCATAGGATATAAGAGCCGCTTGAAACTGACTGACTAGGTCTTTGAGGTATTTTTTCTTCAATGAACTTTTCATTTTCTGGAAATAAAACTTAGAATAAATATGAACAGATTTAAAGAGTGCATAAAGGAATATAATCATATACAAACACAGAAAAACAAATCATAAGCACACCTCTCAAGATTTTTGTTTTTGTAAACAGTTTCATTCATTCAAAAATTATTAGCAGCCACTACTGAAACAAATGAAACAAAAGCACAAGTTTCTGAAATAATATAACATAAGTAATGAGGCAGTACACTGTGTGTGAGACACAAAATTTGCAATATAAGTACATGAAAATCATTGAATCATGCAACAACAGAGTTCAAAATCTTCTTGCAGAAAAAAAATTATGCAGTTTTTAAGCATTTATATTTTTAAGATTTTAGATTCTGCAACTAATGATCTAAAGCATGGGTACTCAAACTACAGCCCACCAAGCTTTTATGCGAGGCCTGAAACACTCACACACATTATCAAGCAGGTGCTTTTGTAAACATAACTTTGGAAATGAGTGCCTGAAGAATACAAACTGTACAAAAATGTGCCACCTGCTGCTCATGTCCTTTGCATTAACATATCTTTGTGAATCATCTAATTTCAAAATGAAATATGCAAAGAACATATATAGAAATCAGCTTAACTGATTCTCACCTTGATGGTGTATCATTAGTAAAACATAGCAAGTATAAACTAAATTTACCTAAAATAGTCAATAGTTTGCTTCTACATAAAAAATCCCACTCATTTTTAAATCAACATTTGAATGCATTTAGGTTTTGAATTTTATTTTTTACATCAGTATATTGCAAGGTATAGTATACTGTGTTGAGGCCCGTGTAACGTAACTAACATATGCATGTGGCCAGAGAGCAGAAAAGGCTGAGTATTGCTGATCTAGGTATTCTCTTTAACTCAAATCTTTTTGCTTTGTAGAAACATTATAAGAAAATTATGTTACAGGGTATATACATGCATAAGTATAAATACATGCATAAGAAATTAACATTTTCAATGTTAACACAGTAATTAAGTTCCTTTTTTTTCACTTTTATATAGTTCACACAGCTCAGTACAAAACCATATAAATAGCTAAATCTGGAAGGATAAACACAGTTATTCTTCATTAGAACAAAAAAAACAAAAATGTACCATTAATACCTAAAATGAATAAGGAGAATCTCTTGCATTGAACAAGAGAGAAATATGTTGATTCACCAGAGAAGGACAATGATAAAATCATAAAGTAAGAAAACAGAAATCTTCTAACTTGGCAGATTGCAAATCTCAGTCAGAAAAAAGTACAAAGCTATTTGGTCTTTTATCTGTTAGACTAATAAAAGAATTAACAATGTGACTCACATAAGGGGATTATATGTTGGCTGACATGTTGAAAAAGTGATCTAATTTGCATTGCAAGATACATTGCGAAAGACTGAAAATGTTTCCTCTAAAAATGGACCAGGGCACAAATTTAGCAGAGGATGATACCTAAACAGTCACTGCCTTCATTCTGGAATTCTATATCATCTTTTGTTTTCTCTTTCGCTAGCCCATTCTTGTACCCACCCCCTCATTGAGTTTACCAATATTTAGACACTGGCCTGTGCAACATCTCCTGCATTTGTCTACATGTTGCATCTTTTGGTCCCCATGTCCTCCTGTACCCTCTTCCTAATTTCATAAACTATGTCTGTCAAGTGGCATCCTCTCAAATACTCAGGCCTTTGTCATGTTGTTGACCCAATGTGACTCAGTTAAAGGCACTAAGAGCTCTCTGAATGGTATGGGTGAGTGAGACTGCAGTCTACCCTTTCAGTCAGGGATTTATACTAGAATAACATGTTACTATATAAAACCGTTCCAATTGCATTGGAATTAAAAAGATGAAGGATGGGGGGGGGGGGGGGGTCTAGTGCGCACACATAAATGAATTAATTACAGAACTCTTATGGGTGATTTTGAGGTATTTTGATAGTAATTTAAAGGATATTGATTAAAGCATTACAAATGTTGCTATAATAAACTATATATATTTAAACATGTAAAAGTTATAAATGATTTCTTACACCTAAATGCCCCATCCTGATTTCAACATCATGCCACATACAATCAACAAGAGAATTTCGAAACTCCCTGCCATGCCTTTCAGATACTGTTGTTATCACCACCATCCAGATGTGGATTTGAATGAAAAGGAACCATGACTGGAACGTGTCTGGCAATTCAAAGCCTAAAAATGGGAACATAGATGAATGCTTAAAAACTGTAAAAATAATGGGAACATAGATGAATGCTTAAATACTGTAAAAATAATGGGAACATAGATGAATACTTAAATACTGTAAAATTAAAGTAACAGCTCATTCCAAACTTTTCACTGAAATAGCAAGTATTAATTAGTCAGAGACCGATATCATAAATGAAAGCTTTAAAATGTTTTGAAGAAAATAATTTAGCAACTTCAGATTGATGTAGAACAAACACAGTTCAGTATCAATCTCAAGAACTGAAAAGAAAAAACAATAATAAAATGCATACATTATTAATACCAATATTACTTAATACATAAATCCAAATTAGAGATATGGAATTTCAGCATACTAGAATTGATACTTAACTGTTGATTATAAAGAAAAATTAATGAAACACAGGGGCCATTCAAGTATTACACAGGCATATTTTCAATCATTTTAGACCCCTCTCTCCCCTTCTAAGCAAAATTATCCACACACACCCCTCCCCCATCCCTCTTTACTTAAGATTTGGCAAATTCCTTGTTGCTATTTTGTGGGCCAAATGATTTTTTCAATCATTAAATTTATTGCATATTTCTAAGTAAATGTACATAGATATTAAATCATTAACAGTAAATACACTGATATATAAATGAAAACAATCACAATTATATCAACATTGTACTATAACATACTATAACATATACTATAACAATAAGTAAATATATAAGTACAGATGCAATACTGAGGGAGAATTTATCATTTACTTTTAATCAGTTGAACAAGTACCTCTAACCTATGTTTCAAAATCATCATTTATTATGTTAGCACTTGATTGGCTTGAACTGTAGCTGCTTTTTGCTTCCATGTGGAAACCATGGAAAATTTTTGCTTCCACGTCATCTACCTCTTCTCCATCAAACCACTCTGAGCTTAATGAATGCACATTAGCTCATTGGCATGTCATGCAGCAATACAAACTGGATATACTCATGGTTCTTTCTTGAAACTTACAAAAAGTTTCTGATATAATTTTGATCTGCCACTGCAAAACTTTTTGCTATACAAGGCACTACTTAAAACAAAACATAATTCTACTGAAGAAAGTGAATAAAACCCTGGGCATTATTCTTTTATAATCATTTCAAACAGAGAAACTAATTTTCTGTACTGGACGGTAAGGGAGTTGGTGCAGTCAAGAGCACATCACAGATCACGTTTTTGTCCTATGTATGCATAGCTCTGATCCCCCCTTCCCCCTATCAGCAAAAATAAGCATAGCTTGAGCCCCCTCTCCCCTTGAATGCTTATGTAATACTTGAGAACAACCTCATATCACCAATTTTAACACCAAATTGAACACCAAAAATCAATTAAGAGAGTAATACTTCTAATTTACTTATTTTTTATATCCATCCAAAATTATCTCACAGTGCCTGCGTTTTCATATTAAAAATGTACATACCATTAATTTACATTAAATATACAAGAATACCTTTAAAAAATAATGGCAAATAGTATTCTTTAATTCTGAAAATATGTATTTAGTAAATTTCTTATTTCAAAAGTCTTAGGAATTTTAGTAACGGGTTATTTTTCTATCAGCCATCTAGTCATAATTTACTTTACAATAATTAAATACTAATAACTTTCAATATATTATAAAACTAACATTCACTCCAACAATATATACAAACTAAAATGAAAAACAGAGATCTCTTAACCATTCCTTAAAATACAAGGTTATCCAAACAAAATGAACCAATTTCATGACACAATATTTTATTAAGGAAAAGTAATACAAAACTCCAGCAAAGTCACAAATATTCTACTCATAATCAAGTTTTATTTCCTGGTTTACAAGTGTTCAACATGGCCACCACCTGTAGCATGGGCAATAAGAGAATTCCTCCTGCACAAGTATCAGCATATCACCATCCACTGAGTTGACTGCTGTTGTTATTTGATTTTTAAGGTCATCGAGGTTTGTGGGTAGCAGGGGAACATAAATGCAATCTTTTATATATATCTACAGAAAAAAAATCACACACGGTGAGGTCTAAGAAACTTGCAAGCCAAGGACAAGGTCTTGAGCCTCCTTATGACCAATTTATTGCTGTGGGTACTTTTTCATTAAAAAAAGCTCAAATCATAATGTGCCAATGAGGCTGTGCCATACTGAACTTTCATAAGACTGGAAAAAAAATTATATCATTAAATATTTGTGACTTGGCTGGAGTTTTATACTACTTTTCCTCAATAAAATGTTGTGTCATTCCATTCATTTATTTTGAATAGCCCTATGTTTATTCTAATATCCTTTATACACACATATGTGGATGAGAAGAGGGGTGGACTAAAGGATATACTTTTTTCTTTAAACATTTTCTAACATTTTTTAACAACATATAATTTTAAAATGTTATAACTGTGAAGCTAAAACCACTGAAGTGACTTTCATATCCCCAACAAACAATCTCTCTCTCAAGTTGATGATTAATTACTGAAACATTATCACTACAAAAGAAGCTTAACTGAATTAACAAAACATTCAAATGAGATAGTTCAAGAATAATTTTACAGAAATAGATACATGGAGAAATAAAAGTTCTAAAAGGGAACAGACACTAGTAAAGTGAACAATTTGAGAAAATACAGGAAAAATTAGGGGGAAATGATAATAAGGGTTTATTTGAGGCCATTCATCAAAATATAAATTTACATTTATTTAGTGTAGATATCTAAAAATGAGTAAGATAATCTCTCTTGGCAATAACTTTCAGCTCAATCTGAATAGAAAGAAGGAAAACTTTTTTTCTAATGGCAAGAAATAAAGAAAAAGAAGGTATGACAAAACAAGGAAGAATAAGAATGCTTAAACTAGAAAAACATTAACAGACAGAAATAACATTACTCACACTTAAAAAAGCTCTTATAATCTAAATCATCCACAATTTTTTCATAAACAAGGTTCCCTGCTATTCTCACCTTCTACAAAAATTGTAAAAAGATGTTAGCACAAGAAAATTTTAAAAATCTTGAATGAAGAAATGTGAGTGCAAATGTCAAATACCTCAAACCATATAATGTGCAAATAAAATATATATATATCAACTGTTAAATAATCAATTCATAACTTTATTGTAAATATTAGATACAATCACAAAGCATCAAGTTTGCAAAATTTTATTTATCGAAACCAATAAAAACTGTAAATAATTGTCCTGACCACTTGTTAAAAATTCTTAAAAATGCATCTTCAAACACAGAAATACAATGTAAAGCTTAGAACATCAATGTTGATAGAATAAACCATAGTGTAGCTATAATTTTGCCATTCAAGATTAAAGAAAACCCTGCTTGACATTAAACAGTTAACACTTTTAAAACACACACGAGTCATTCTCTGAAAAGTGGCTATTTCTTGTCCTAGAGTTCTTGAGGAATAAATATTTTTGTGATTTTTCTTTTTGTGATTTTTAAAATTACAAAAAGAAAAAGTGATTTAATATATGAATATTAATCAGGGACACATATAAACTGTGATTATTTGCTTATCAAAATTGAAATATATTAAAAATACTTTTTTTATTTGCAAATATCATTCCCTTACTATGTCCCCAGTCACACTTGTAGGAAAGAAAATGGTTTCACTGCCATTACAGCATGTATGTTTATAATGTTTTATTATAAAATCTATTAAAGATACTTAAATAAATATTTAGCCACTTAATTATTTTTATATTTTATGTAATGAAAGAAATTAGGGCACTTTTTACTGTTGTCCCTAGTATCTGACATCATTCCTCACATGACTATAAATCTGCCCCTATTTACTCAGTAGATGGTAGAACATGCATTATATAGGTCTAGGATAGTTTGTATAGGAGTAAAGTAAAGCAGTCATCTAATTTTTTGCTCAACAACATTCTTCAATAGCTATCACATGACTTTCAAGTATTAGATCAAAGTAAATATTTTTATTACCTATCATTTCCTCAACTATTATAAATTTAATAAAAGCAAATAAATTTTCTCTTTTGTATTATATTATTTGAAATGTGTTTCAAAGATATTTAGTTAACTGAAAATATACCTAAGCCTAGTAATTTTTGTACAAAATAGTTTTCATAAATATTTCATCATTCCTTCATAATTTTAATACGTGAGAGAATGATTTAAATTGTGAGGGAATGATCTGAATACATTTATATATGTACTAAACAATAAAATAAGAATAATCTAATGCAATAAAAGAGATATTAAAAACTCTCAAGTTTTTTTTACTCTAATAGGTAAGATTAATTCATTTTAATTTTTATTATTTTACTGGGAGAAGTTAAAAATAAACTTGGAAAAGTTATTTTACTAATTTAAATAAACATCAAATCTGCTAAATTTTAATGCTTTATCTTTATTTTTTCAATTAAAATAGTGTAAAAAAAATTTATTGAAAGTATGACAGTACAAATTGTTGCTTCTCTGTTTTTAAAGAATAATAAAACTACTATGGGGAAACTATAAAAGGAAGAATTAAGGCTGAAATAAAAGAATAAGAATCAGATGAGAGAAAAATAAATCAGATCCAGTGTTGCTTGCAAAATTAAAAGAAAAGGAAAGACTAAAATATTTTTAAAAAACTGAGAAAAGGCAAGTCAAACCAGTAAATAAATTGATGTCACATGAATTACATAAAAAAAGAAAACAGAAAATATCAGATACGGATGATGTGCAACAGCTAACATGTAGCAAGAATTCAAATAGTATTCCACTGCCTATCAGGAAAATACATCATTTGTAAAGATAATATAGTACCATTTAACACTTTTGAAACAGAAAAACATGTGAAATGCAAAAAGTAGATCTTGGAGAAAAGTAATTATTCTTGCAAGGGTGTTAAAAAAGTCATGACAAAACCTGTCAATAAGGAGATACAAACAGCATTAAATTTAGTTACTAAATTAAAAGAGAACATAAATTGTTTTTGGTTCATCTTGGCAACATTAAACATCAATATTCAGGCATAGCAGATTTAAAGAAGAATCTACAACCTTATGCAGTACTAATACATATAGACTACAGTGAAAATTACTGTTGTAAGTATAGTGAAGAAATACAGTCAGTACACTTTGATGGAGTCCGCTTCAAATTTCTGAGCGTAGGTGTTCTTTACCAGAAACAAAAGGATTTGTTAACACTGATTCCTTTTGCCACCGCAAGAAAATCACTCAGGCATCACACATCGGCCCTCAGGGCCATCTACAGACCATTTCAAAATATATTTTCACGAAACAGCATTCAATTAATATTGTTCATATGATGGACCCTGTACACAATACAGAAACAAAAAAAAATGTTTTATTTATTAAGGTATCACACATAAGAATTGTTTCTCAGCATCCAAAACTTGACATGAAATTATACAGAGGCAGGCCATGGAAAGGGGGCACTTGACAGCATAGAAGGAACTTTGAAATGAACAGCAGGTAGAATTAATGATAGCTAAGATAAAGATGTCAACACATTTGAAACCTTAATCAAAATTTTAAGGCAAGAATGTACAGAAATCAAGATATTTCCAATTGGTGATGACATAATATGTAAACAGGGGTCATAGCAAGGGAAGAAAAAAATATAGGAGTTTTTAAGAAAAAATATAAGAGTTTAAAAGAAATAAATATAGGAAGTAGAAAATAGTTTGTTGAAGTGCATGTACACAGACAAAACTGAGTACCATTATCAGCACAATTCTACAATGTGTGAAGTCATTGGGTGCCAGTAAAATAATCTATATTTAATAAACCCAAAACAATTTATAAACAGAAGTTTAATAATGTACTACATGCTTGCTGAATGGACATATGCCAATATTACAGATGTTAAAAAATAAATAAATAAATTATTTTTTAACTTTTTTTGCCAACATATTAATTTGCAGTTCAACTTTTTTGAGTTCTCCCTTTTCAGTAAGCATTTTGTGCCCTGATTGTAGAAGGGCTTGTGCAGAGCATACTTCTGCCATATTATTATTCTGAACTGCTTTTGATAGTCTTGTATTAGCTTTGCCAATTAAAGAATGACTAGAATCCACTGCTTTTTGTAAATGTTTTTTCATCACTTCTAAATTTTTCAATTCATCATCACATTTCCCTTTTGAATTTAAAGCCTCTCTTTCTTCTTCTTCCTTTTTATATTTTTCTAAGTATTCTTTATACATCTTGTGGGCTTCTCTAAAATATTTTAACATCTTGGGAGAGACGGGAATTTTTGTTACATCACCACCTCTGCTTCTGATTTCTGCCTCAACTGTACGAAGACTGTTAATTGTCTTTTCGTTCAAAGAAGCACGAGAAGTTGTCACATAGCGACAATTTACAGAAAAACCACGTTCAACATCAGCCTGTCCATGATATATACTCAATACTGCTTTAATAAGTTTAGTGAGGTAAGGATATTTGACACTGCCAAAATTATTTCTCATTTGTAGTTTAGTCGACCAGTAATCATCAATTCATTTAGTGCAACCTGAGGGATTTTCTATATTGACTAAATCATCATCTGTTTCCTCATTCATATAAATTTTCCACTCTTCACATACTTTATCGATATCCTCTTTCTTAATTACAGCAGGCATCTGTTCGGCAACTTTTGTCAAGCATCGTAATGAATGCTGTTCATGCTTGACATATGGATATAAAATGTGAATATTTTTCAGCAATACATTGTTTAAAGGAAGGTGTTTTAATAAATAATCAATAACAGCAATGATGAAATTTTTTGCTTCCCAATAAAAATATTTCCTACCTTTTTCTTTAAGTTTCTGAGCTTCTTTTTTGGCAAGAAAACCAAGAGAAATCTTTTCTCCTTGTAGTACATTATCAGAATTTTTCAGGTCAAGAGAAAGCAGTCTGGATATAGATTTCTCTTGTGTTTTCTCAGGCTTTACAACCCTTGTTAAAAGACTTTTTATTAACTTGCAAAGTTCATCATAAAGAATATGAATCAACGGTTCTTCTACTTGCATAATTTTCAAAAAACTTTCGAAGCTTTCGCCTACCGATCTCAAGAACAGATCTCAAGAATTGATATGAGTGGGATTGCAACTGGCTCTTAATTTTACTTTCTGGTATGAATTTTAAGAAATATATGCTTCCCACTGGTTGATAATCCTAGTAATGACTGATATCAGTATCAGCCACCTATTATTCACAAATCTCATTATCATTTCCTCCTCAGTCCCAACTTCAATTTGGACGCCTCGGAAATCTTCTTTGCGAGCTGGATATTTATGTAGAAATTTAAATACAGTATCCAAAACATCTTCAATGTTCCAGTGATTTGCTGCATGAGTCATTGCATGCTTAAAAGAATTGTGCACAATATGCAAGTTACAAGAACCTGCTCTAATAAGAGGCAGACAATCTCTATCTTTAAGTCCTTTGTCAATTTCTTCAAGGCATTTTTGGTTAACAGGTGGTCCATCAGAGCTTAGGGCTAACAATTTGTTAACTGGTAACTTATCAAGTGCAAGTGTCAAAAATATTTTGTCTTTCAAAGTATCTGCTATAGCGTGACCCAGTTCAAAGTACGCAGGAAATGACTAACAATTTGGTTACGGTCTTCATTCCAAAATCTTGGTGTCTCAATGTGCTTGCAGCATGGTTTTAGGCTTAACTCCAATAATGGACAACTTTTCTAAATCAAAACTTGCTGTTGAATAAGAGAGGAGATGGGGAGGAAAAAATGGCTCAAAGCTCACAGCATTCAAACATATCCATCAGTGCAGCCATTTAGTGAGTTAAATCAGAAACAATCTACTTTTTAGATGTTTTGTGGAGGTATGAATTTTTTAATTTTTGGATAGCATCTAACAGTATATGTAAAAAAATATAAGAAATATAGGAATTGGTGTGAAAATATAGGAGAATATCTGCCAAATTGGAGGAAATATAGGAGGACTATGAGGCCTGTGTAAAGCTAATAATAAGCTAGCAAAAAATTTAGAACCATTTTGGTGCACATTAAGACTCATAAGATTGTATATACTTCAGCACATACAGTACTGGACTTTTGTTCATTTTCTTGCTTTAAGTGCAAGATTTTCAAATGCATACATTTTCAGTTAAATTCTGAAAAATAAAAGAAAAATCTACAACAAATTGAGATCAAAAGATTAAAAACACTAAATACACAGTTGGTCAGTAGGTGACGGTAAATTATGATAAAACACTGTATCCTGGAGAGTTCCTATTAGAAGATGTTGAAAATTTGACTATAAATGTCATGGTTTCAACAGGAAACAACAGATATATGTGGCCCTCAACAAAGGACATTCATACTTACAGCCTGACAGATATAAAATATAAACTGCTCCAGCCTACACCTTGCAATAGCAGAGAAAGCCAATATAAATTTCTTGATAAATAATTTTACATGTGCTTATTTATGGATAAAATTTTTACTATAATTCAATAAGCCATTATGAAAATAAAGTATTTTTTTGCCTACTAATAATTACATCAAAACTAGTTTGTAATATGAAAAGAGTCTAGTAGTGATCTGTCATTCCCTCATACACAGCATCATTCCCTCATTCATTCAATAATTAAAACCCCAGAAGATCTAACTGATACAGTTTGGATCATATTACTTCTTCATAAATATAGAACAAATGTACTTACAGGCTAAATTTTGAGATTTTTGAGGCAATTTTATTTGGGCTCATTTTTTAAAAAAACAGCTTCTTTTCAGAAAATGACCCACATACAGGAGTGGAAAAAAAAAAAAAGAACAGATGTTTCTAGTATTCACGTAGATCACACATTCTTACAGCGAGAAATGAAATTGTCAGTGATATAAAAATTATACAAACAAGGTCAAAATTTGAAAAGCAAACATATATACAATAGGAATAAAGCAAGGTAATAAAATTAATAACTAAAAATCAGTCATAAATTACAGATTCTCCCCCCCTCCCCCGAGAAAAAAGTACACAGTAATTAGGAATATTTTGATTTAAAAGCAGGGATTCAAAAATCATTTATTTATTTTTATAAAGCCTATAAAACCCTCAACAGCAACATCAATTCAAAAACCAATGATAATTAACTTTTAAGATGGCAACCCTGAGTCTATTAAACATTCTCAGGTAGAATTTTATTGCTCAAAGCAAGTCAGGACAACATTATGAAAAATGCTTCATATACTGGTGAATATCATATGCTGATGAAAAATGTACTAAATAAGTATACTTATGTTAATAATGACTGCATTAAAAAAGTCCATATGGTTTAGCTCGGTTCTAAGATTGTAATAAACTGATTTATCAAAAGAAATAGTCTTGTCCATCATGGTTATATATATATATATTGTGATGGCGGCGGGCCCTCTGCTTAACCCCCAGTATATTATATATAAAATTTCGTGGAGTTTCTTTTCAGTTTTGAATGTTTACCAGAGGCGAGGCCAGGTAATCAGTCAAGAGGCGTGCCAGCTCTCTGGTAAACAGATGACAACCAGGACCGGATGTGCAAATGGTTTGCTGGACGTGTTTCCGGATGTATGCAGGGGAACCGGTTTTGGACTGGGGTTGGTCTGTGCAGGAGAGAGCCAGCTAGTGTGGTGACGAGACAGAGAGAGACAGTGGTCCGGCGTGAATGTCGATTTTGTCTCGGACCAGCAGGGTACGTGTGCAGAGAAGCCACGTGGAGGCGACTGTGATTTGTTTGGCGGAGAGCCTTACAGAGGTGAATTAATTGATTTGGCTGGAGGCCATGCATGCACTGGAGGTGCAAAACTCATATGGAGTTAATGTAATTATGTAAATACGCTAAAGAATAAAGGTGCTTGTTTTACGTTCCTCAATCCAGCGTATTCTCAGTGATTTCTGAGGGAACCGGGTGGCTAGGAATTAGCCATAGTTCGGCGCGCTATCGAAATAGACTGGGCAGTGAAGACGAATTGCACCCAGTATATGATAATATATATATATATATATATATATATAATTTAAACATACATATACATTTTATGTGTGTAAATATACATATAATTTTGAAACAATTATAACCTATATGCATATGAACTAAAACTCATCAGGCACATGTTTAATATTCTTAACAGTACTGTTCTTAACCCTACGGTGGGAACATAATTATTTTCCCATTTAGTGGGAACATCTGCCTGGAAGGCAGATATACATGGAATTTCTCTTTCCCAAGTGTTCCTAACAAGAAATTCAGATGATATTTGTGGTTGATTACATTTCATGGTAGCCACAATCGTCAAACCATTTCTCCTTAATTCTTGCTCAGCTTCTATTCAATAGAACCAATTATCACAGGTTATATTATGGTTCGTTTTCTAGAGGCATTTAAGAAAATTAATCGTACTCAACCTTCATCTCCAAGCCGGTAACATAAAATAGGGTTTGGCCAAAGTCCTTCCTAGAACCTTCAAAAACTCAATCTTGAAAGATTTGCAGCCCTACTATACATTTTATACAAAATGTATGAAGAATATCCACCTGACAGTCAGATATTTAAACATATTTTAGTGAGAATATCTGTCAGGTAGACAATGTTCTAGAAAAATGGCACATACCTGAACCATATAAGGCTGGCATCACAAATCACTTTTTCACACTGAAAACAAGATGTTGACTGAAGCACTTGTAGACTCACAGTACCCAAGGTAGGGGGGGTGGGGGACAGCATTTAATAAAGAAACCATAGCTGCCTGAGAGGCAGATGCTCTCACCAAAGGGTTAACTAGGAACTTATGATATTATAGAAAAAAAGAATGACAATTTCAATAACTTATATTTTAAATAAAACTGCTACTTTAAATTTAATATTTCTTGTGCTCATTTAAATTTATCTGGATTATAGAAGAAAAGGATATATTAATATAACTTACTGTTGAATCTGCTAAAGAATTTTTCAAACCTGTCTTTAATCTAGTAAACATTGATACATGCCTGTCATGTGATAAGGAAGTTAATGATTCTCTGTGAACCAATGGTAAAAATAAATTTTTCTGAAATTAAAATAGAAATTAAATGCCGACAATAACAATTAGCTTAGTTTAAAGAAATCAAACTCTATAATAATCACAAAAAAATCAAATACACATGTAAATCAATAATAATTATGACCACAGTTATATTCCCCTGCCTTTTTATTCTGGATTCTTCATACTGATAATTTCTGAGAGATTAAGTTTTACATAACACATTCATTACAAACCTAATTCTTTAGAATGCATGTAAACTGTAATTATAACAAATGGTTAAGAATGTAAGAATCATAACAAATATAGTTTTGACTGAAATATATATATTCATTACACTTGCTACGCTTGAATTTTTTTTTTTTTTTTTAAATATAAGAACTTAATATACAGTTACAGAAACACTCTTTAAAGCAGTGGTTCTCAACCTTCCGGTGGTGTAGAGCATATCAAAGTTTTCAGAGAGCATGGATAAAACCAATGGTTTTTATAACACCATTGATCATTATTTACATAATGGAAATATTTTTTATTCAACAGTACATTAACAACCTTCTAATATTATTACAATTATTATGTTTTGAAAAATAATAAGAAAGAGAAGAAAAAAATAAAATTTTGATTATTTTATTTTATAAGTAGGTATATGGAAATAATAAAAAAAAAAGTAGTATAAATGGATTTATTACTTATAAATACTTTATTTAATAAATTTTTAATACTTTATTTTGTCCATGTTTTATACATTTTTACTCAATGCAGTAAATAATAAAATATGAAAAAAAAATTTCAAAATAAAGTCAGGAACATTTCGACACCCTCTTTAAAGCAGTGGTTCTTAGCCCATGGGCACAAGGTTGAGAACCACTGCTTTAAATAAACAACATTACTAATATACAGACAGGTATGAAGTTCATTCTGAAATTAATTTTTATGCTTATGTAATACCGAATAATCACAGCTAAGTTTCTTCACTTTCTATGAATACTCTTTTAATGCTTCAAATGAATTAAGAAATTTGTTTGTTCTATCCGCATCTTAGAAACCTTTGTTCATATCATACAAAACCTAAATCTTTTTTTTTTTTTTTTTTTTTTTTTTTTTAACTTTCCCATTTGTGGAGGGAGCTTGATTTTTACCAAATTAAAACCAATTTTAAAGGGAATTGACATTCCCTAAGAGCCTGGTCACAAAAAGTTCTAAATTATTTCTTTACTAGAATTTCAACTTTTTACCTTCAACCAGGGAAATTTTAGTTTCCACAAAAAAAAAAAAAAAAACACCCAAGATTGAAAAAAGAAGCAAAATTTAAGATGAAAATGAAAACTAACAAAATGGTGGTAAACAGAAATCATATGTAGAGCACTTTTAGATAATACCTTTTCAAGGGAGATTATACTTGCTACTCTTTATTTATTTATTTTTTTTAATATATGAACATAATATACAAGTACAAATTTTGTTAAAAATGTTATAGTATGTAGCCTATTAAAAACTGATACACTGTGTAAAAAGTTAAAATATTTTAATTAGTAAGCAATTTAATATTTCAACAAGTTAATTTAGTAACAATCAAGATTACTTTGGGTATTTGGTGAAATGTAGTATCTCTAGACAATAAAGATATATATCTGTAGCAGAAGAAAAAAGAAGATCTTTCCTTCCTGATAAGTGACAGTCTGTTCATTTCCCTGTAAAGAAAACTATAAAAATAAACATATATAAAATAAAATAGACACATACGTAATACACATAATAGATTTATTATTTGATAATCAGTTGTTTGACTAAAATCCCTGTTTTGTGAAACAGAATTTTATCTCAAAATTAGTATTTTTATTAGTCTCAAATAATTACTGGCAAATAGCAATTGTAAGCTCCAGTCACATAAGAAATCCTTATATAAGAGGTCAATCAAAAATTATAATCACAGGCTGCTTATGTATTTATATAGTTATTCTATGGCTGCAGTATTTATGAAAACATTAAATTTAATTAAAAAAAGGGGGAATTTTAGTTACTTTATTTATGATTATTTTTTTATGGTTTATTAAAAACAAACAAAAAGACGTTAATTCTTGTCTGCAGTCAGCTATTCATGTAGAAGGGTTTAATCATATCTAACAGTAAAAATAAATACAGTACAAACAAAAAAACTAAGAAGATTCAAATGAGCCAATAATTAACAATCTGGTATCTGTTATTACTACATATGAAATTAAGATCAATAAATTATACCTATTGAATTCTTAATAGTTATATCAGTTACCCATATATTGGAATAAAAACATTTTTCATAAATGTCATCTATTCAAAACAGCAGAAAATATACAGCCTTTTCATCTACTTCAATAAACTAAATAACATTTTAAAAACTAATAGCGTGCCTCTTTAAACATATAAATATGCAACAAAATTCAGAACAGACAATACAAATTGACGCAAAAACATAAATTAAATGAAAAAAAAAGATTATTCTCATCTAATTTTGATTAATGCATCAAATTATATAATGACTATTGCTCATTGGTAAAATATGGTTTGGAGCACTAAGGTCAACTTTTGCTACACGAGGGCTAATTAGACCGGGACCTACAGTTTAAAGCCGATTCCAAACAGCTACAAACATCCATGCCAATAGTGGGATTCAAACCCACAGGATCTGTACCAAATGATAGCACCCTAGTCATTCAGCCATCACCTGGCTTGGGAAAATATGATTACTAAACATATATATTCAGCAATAGGTTGCAAATTTTTGGAACATATTATAAAATGCTAACATTTTTTAGTTTCACTAAAGCAATAAGGTTGGGATGAAGAAGGGCAGGCAGCTAACAAAAGTTACCAGAACCAATTATTTCCCATTATTTTGCTTATTCTTATTGAAAGAGATGAGATAAAATGTTATACAGTAATGTCATGCAGGGAGAACATCTTATTTTTACTTCAAAGGTACAGCAGGTATTATAACTTGACTACGAATTCATACGAATGTCCCACACATGCACACACACCAAAAAGTCAACATGAAGCCCATCCGATTGTTAATAACTTTGACAATGACTTATTTCAAAACATATGTAGGACAGTCTGAAAAATCGTAGATTCAAGAAGTTATATCACAACCTCAATTTCTTAAAATTCGTCTGAAGATTTAATGGTACAATAATACCAAAAATCGATAAATGATTCCTGCGAAAAATTAAATCAGAGAGAAAACTTCAATGATGAAATTTCGTCAAGCTCTTACGTAATTTAAATGCTAACAATTATATTCTAATAGTTGACAAAATGCATAAAGCCCAAAACCCGACTTGGAAGGGTACAAATCTAACGAAAATAACAACATAAAATGCGTATACATGTAGAAACATTGGCTTATACTTTTTTCTAAATAAAATTAAGTAATAATTCATGCGCTGAAACTCTTAACTCATGATTTAATTGTCACCTTTAGTTAGCCAAATTTTTAAATTATAAATTTAAATTTAAATTATTAGAAAAAAGTAAGAAAAGAAAAAAACCTTTGAAATTAAGTTAGACTTTTAACATGAATTTATGTAACTGACAGATTCACTGTTGTATGAGAAAACAATGTCTTGTACAATTCATGACATTAACATGCCTTTCAAATCCATCCAAATAAACAAATGTGTATTTCGCTCCAGGAGCGATTACTTTAAGGAAGCGAGGATTTCAGATTGCCTGACTGCGCCCCGAATGCGCATGCGTTCCAACTTGGAAATTTGAGGGAGTGGGGATGCCTGAAGTACAGCAACCTGGTTTTGACGTCCTGGCACAATTTTCACATTACGGAAACCCTTTTTGCAGTATCTTGCTTCTGTGCCGTTTTTCTGAGGGCCGTTTTTCGCCAAATTGCCAAGCTTAGCGTTGTTAATTGAAAAATTGCTGGCTGTTGGTGTCTATTGACGCCGTAAATTTGTACAGGTATTGTTGAATATCGTATTTGAAATGCGGATCACGACGACGCATAAGCATACTTTATTGTATCTGCTGTGTTGGAGGTACATATTTAAATTTATTTATATTTTTCCCCAAGATTGAAGTACGTTTATGTAAAACTTCAATCGCTATAGTCTTGTTTTGGTTTATATATTGTATTTTAAGGCGCCATAAAGTGCTCAGCTTTAACAATTTTTATTATATAATTATATTTAATTAACGAATTATATTTTTGTAAGAAAAACTTGGTTTATTTTGTTCTTAAATAGATTAGTATTGTTTGCTTTGTACGCTTCTAACTTATATTCATATGGGAGTGATTATCAGCATCAATTATTATTTGCAGTTGGTGTAGTTTATAATTCCTGTAATTACTTGTTTTTAAACGTTTGGTGAACAAATAATAAATTTGCCAGGTCTTTGTACAGGAAATTAGGAAATCAGATGTTGCTTTTCAAGACTAAATATTAATTTCACCCTTTAACCAGAATATGTAGAATAACATTACATTTTCGAAGTTATGGAGACTCAAATACTGCTTGCTCACTTAAATCTTTTGCAAATTTAACAATTTTATGAACTGTTATCTTCTATATCACCATATTTATTACCTATTTTGCATTAAATGCTTTAAAAACGTTGATGGCATTAAATAGTAATTTAAACATTCTGAGTTATATATTTTTGCTACAACATTTCTTTAAACAGTTTGCACTGACTTTTAAGACATTACCTGAGGTTTTTCATGTCTTATAAAATATGGTTTGGAGAAAATATTAAAAATCATGTATAGGCGAGTATGTTGTCAGGATTTGGATTACTTTACAACTATGTCATGATATTTAAATATGCAACAAATGGCTGAAACAGTAAACATAATTTTTTCGTTTTGGATTTGAATAGCCATGTACAACAATATAACATACTACAGTGGAACCTCGCATAACGAGCATAATTCATTCTAGAATTGTACTCGTAATGCGAAACACTCGTTAAGCAAAACAATTTTTCCCATATAGATTAATGTAAAATACAATAATGCATTCCATGCTAAAAAATACTCAAAATTTTTTACATGTGACGTTTATTATTTAAAGAAAATTACTTATGCATAAATTGTTAAGGAGCAAAATCATCCATATGTAGTTTATTATTTATGAATCATTCTAGTTCCTATCTTTTTATTCTTTGGTATACATTCATATATTAGCATATAAAATATGACTCCACTAATAGGTGCTCTCTTTTTGTTTGATTTTTATTTAATTTATAGTCAATCATTAAGGGCTCATCTGTTGGTATTCAAATCAAAAATTAATAATTATATGTGAAAACCATTTATGATCTTATCATATCTGTAAACATTTCACTATGTGTAGTCAATAAAGAATTTTTAAATTAATCATTACAGATCACCACAAGAAAACAATAGCAATTACATTTTTGATATTGGCAAGTTGAAATTTAATATAAATTCTCTTTGCTTATTAAAATTTTTAAATATTCTTCGTCAATGTTATTTTTATGAAATTATTCTTAGTTTTTATTTTAAACTGTCTATTACCATAAGATAGCTCTAATTCAACAGTGAGGTTTGTAAGTTTATTTCATACATAATATCAAAAGATTGGAATTCCAGTTATTTCTGTTTCTTTAATCATGTATGTTCTTAACCAATTACTTTAAATGAGAATTATTAGCACATAAGGAAAAAAAAGTACTGTTTTTCTACTTCAGAAGCTGTAACACAAGTTGTTTACACAAGTATCGCTCATTTTAAGTTATTGCTAAACAAATGACTTATTGTTGTAATTCCATTTAGAAAACATTTTGCTAATTAATGATCAATGAACATTTGCTAAAAAGTTTTGTAGAGGAAATACTTTAATCATTAAATTTTTTAGCTTAGAGTTCTTATCTTTTTATTCTTTGTTATTTTTTATTTTCTATCTTTGTATTCTTTACCGAAGATCCTAGTTTGAAATGTGTTGCAGGAAATTTGTGAAAACGCATGCTTTTATTACAGTGTTACTTATTTTCTAAAATTCAAACAAATTTCTTTTTATTACCAGAATACCAAAATTGTTAATTACGACCCCACGTGATCTACAACAGCGCCATCTGTTCTGGTAATTCTTTGTTCAACAGTGATAGAGCTTGATGAAGAGAGATTTGCATCATATGAAGGTAAGATGCTAATTCTATAGTTTGAAATAATTTTTAGTTTATAAATTCATTTGCAAAAAATCTTATAAAATAATACTGTCTGCTGGCCGAATGCTAACTTTTTAGTATAAATTAATTCATCTCTCCTTAAGGTGCACATTCGTGCATGTTTTCTTAAATAAAATTGACTGTAAGTAAAAAAAGCATGCCTATTCATAGTATTGTTATTGTAATTATTAATCAAATTTTAAAGAGGGGAAAACTTTCTACTTTTCTTACCTAAATATTTGATTCAATTGTTAAATGTTATGTAATAATCACAGTTTACGGAGATCGACTCCTATCGGGAACAAAATGGCCGACCTCTGTTCATTACCATCTCGCGCTTCAGAGAAAATAATTCTCTTAGAAATTGTTATGGGGCTTTTAACTTAGAAAAATATTAAAATAAATTTTCTTTAATCATGGATTTGAAGGCTATTTTAACACTTAGAACAAATGTAAGGACATTTTATCTTTTAATCGTTCTTTCAGAGCATTTTTTAATGTCAGTCGTAATTTTGAAAGCTCTCTGTAGAACTAAGTTAATACGTTGGGAATATTAAGCCACTGTTTGCAGAGACATTTTTTTACGAACTTAGTAACTGTAGTAAAAATTATTTTCAAACATGGTTATCAAAAGTTCTAATTTAAAATTTAAAATTCTACAGTTTTTCTCAAATTAAATATAATTTTCTACACCCGGCTTTAATTATTATTGGTAAAACTCAATGGCAGAAAGAGAATCGGCTTCTGCTGCATTATTTACCTTCTAAAAATTGCATTGTTGAAACTGATTTTATATATTAAAATAATGTCAAAATCTGTGTTTGTAAAAGTAAACATAAACTGTTATAATTATTCTGTAAAATTAAAGAATAAAGTTCCCTCATCATTACTTATTACTATTGCCATAAATGATTTTATTCCGCTGGAGAATATTTACTATTAGAATCCTGTTAGCAGATACTGAGAAAAACAACTAGAATATTTCAATCTAGTTTCTATTAATTATGTGTCTATTTGATATACTTAAATAATATTAAGTCATAACTTATTTGAATGAAACTAGCAGTAATTAAAACTTAATTGTTTTCATTTAAAATTACATTTATTACCCATTGGGTTCTGAAATTATTTTGCAATCCTTTTTGCATATTGATGTAGTTGTTAGCAATAAATTATATTGAAATTTGTGTATCCTCTTTTAAATGTGAATGAATGATAATATATGATTAATACTCCTATAGCTAACTTAAAGCTAAGTAGTTATCTGTGTTTGGAGCATATTTCCCTTGGAGGGTCCAGTTTTTCTTTTCATTTTTAAAATTACGATTTACTGTTTATTTTTGAACAAGTTTTAATTTAACCCAGTGGTTCTTAACATTTTTCTGCTTGCAAACCCCCTGTGAACTACAGTTTTAACTTGCTACCCCCTGTGTACAATAACTCGTCCCTCCTTAATGTATAGGTAAGCTCGCTGACGACTAGTCGTACAACATCAGTCCCACTCAGAACGGTATGAACCACAGAATCCAAGAAAATTTTTAGACTTTGTAACAAAAAGCAATTTTCCTAACACTTATTAGCGATAGCCACCACACTGCGTTTTACATCAGTTTTCCTTTTTGCTCTCAGTACTTTATTAACTTAACTGTTTTACATTCACTTGATAGTGTATATGTTACATTCAGTTTACAATAATGGTTGTATAACTTAGCAACAAAGTATATACATGATACTGCAACAATATACAATATAAAAACATGATTCTGAACACTTTTTACCAAACATGTAGACATTGCTCATCAATCAACTGTATAATACTTTTAATGTTATCTATATAAATAAAGCAAATGCTATGTCTGTCGTGTCACAATTCCGGGTGAACCTGGCTTCCATTATGAAATTCGGCCATATTTGAAAATGTCAATATCAATTTTTTTTTTTTTTTTTCCTCATGAAGTAGATAAATGTTACATATTTGGAAAGAGCTTTAAAAACTGATAATATTTTCTGCATACATTTATTCTGCTAATTTGATAGTTTTACAGATATTTCAATTCTAAATGCATACTCCACTGAACAAAACTTAAACACAGCATGATTCTCACTAAAAATTGAATCACTGACAAGATCTATTTTACCATCATGTTTTGTTTTGCTATTATTGAAGTGTGTATAATGTTTTTCATTGCTTAATACGATTAAAAAAAAAAATTTGTGTTATTGGTAACTGAATTAGTTGCATTCTATTCTTTTGGTTCTATTTTTAATATTTATCTATATTTTATTATTTGTATTGCTTTAATATTTTTTTAAAATTGATTTTGGTTAGTAAAATTGAGATTTTAATTTGCAGCTTTTAGTGGTTATTATAAATGAATGCATTTTATGTTTTACTTTTCAGGTTTTTTTGCTCCAATGATGAAAGGGTAAATCTAGTTGAATTCTGGGGACTTTAATTATAAATTTATATATTTTTATTTTGGGTTTTCTTTTTATTCATGTGTATAACATTCAATAAAATTGATGTGCTCCCCTTAAATATTAAAAAATTTAAATTCATTAATTTCTTGAAAAACAAGCTTTTTAATGCCCATTTGTTTTAATAAACTATAATTATAAAAAATATATAAATTTTATTTTGCTCAAGTCTCAAGAGGTTAATGCTGTTCCGTTAGAATTCAATTCCAGACTGGCACATGAAAATTTATCTTTTTGTAATGCAGGTATGCTGATATCATACGAGGTAGTGGTGGGTGTTAATACTCTTATGAAAAGTCTCCCTCCCACTGAATCAAAGCCGTTTGTCTGGTGGCCTAAATGACGCATAAGTTTGTGTATGACTGGAGTATCACTGCTATCACTAGAAATGGTGTGGACATCGTCTTCTACCTCTATTAATAAAAGTCGTTCTGTGGTCTCGTGAGCAAAATCAGCACGAGTCTCCTCTGGTGCTGATGATTCACCGATTTTACAAACGAATTCAGTTATTAACTGTTGTGTTTGTGTTTTGGTTAGGCCGTTATATAATTCTCTAAAAGGCTGTCAACAACTTCAGTTCCCGTTGAAACTTCCCAGTGCGTTCCTCATTAGGGTCATGTTTGACAAAATGATTACCCAATTTTTTGGCCAGTCTCAGACCTTCTTTTAATAAATCTGCATTTAGAATAGGATCATTTTCTTCATTATCATTACGTTCTGTGGGATTCGAAGTCTTAAGGACAACCTCTAATATTTCCTCTTCGCTTAAGGCTTTATCGACTAATAATTCATCAATATCTTCAAATGATAAATCATCGAATCCTTCTCCACCAATTGTGTGTGTCATTGTAATGATGTTGGGGTATGGTTCCAGAACATACGAACTTCCTAATTGCAGCTTCATTTTTCTTAATTGTTCTTATGGTAGCTTCATGTGTGAAATAAAAGAAGAAAATGTTTTTGCGGACTGAATTCTTGAATCAAAACAGAACTGGATACACTATCGCTAAAAATAGTACACCACAAATTTAAAAAAAAAAATTCTTAGAATTTATGCCCCCTAAAAAAATTGTGAAATTGGATTGGACCGCTCATGTTAAATCAAAATGGCTCGTGCAAAAAGAGAATGAAAATTTATTTTGAATTCATGTAAAAGAAAAGTTCGTGCAAAAACAGAATTAGTTGTACAAAGCACCTTGCATGCTCATGGTATAACGCTTCTGCACATCATTGAAGGAAAAAAGGGTAGAAAAATATCCACCAATCATTGAGCGGAAATTCTCTCTCTGTCCAGAGGAAAATTTTAATAATGGATTATTACTAATAATTTTTTCCAGATTTCTGGGATTGGAAAGAAGGAGTAGAGAAAAGTGGCAATATTCTTACATACAATTAACAGGGTGTAAGAACCTTACAGCCACAGAAAAATTTTTATACTTCACATGTCATAGGTAAAGTGTTTTTTTTCTTCTTTGTTTCTTTTTTAAATGTTTATTTTAGGATAGATAATAATTCATTTTATTTATAGATCTTTAAATTTTTCATCTCATTCTAAAGGAATGAGGAACCTTAAAGGAGTAGGCTCAAAGAAAATCAACGCTTGTTGTCCATCATCAATGAATGTAAAAGTCAGTGAATCACGCATAAAAGTAAAATTTTGGAAGACCCATTTTGGCCATGCAAATGAAATTGGACTTTTGTTTCTTTCAAGGAAAGAAAAATCAGAAATTGCTGGTGAGCTTTATAAATATTTCTAGGTGCTATGAGACTATTTATTATTATGGGGCTTTAATGAATGTGTTGGAAACAGTTTAGTTTTAGAGTAATTATTATAAATTTTTTATTGATAAGTAAAGTAGTAGTGACTATTAAAAAAATTTTGATTATCTTTACATAGTTTGTATGATTGAATGTTGAATGCAATCTCTCAAAAATTAACTATTCAAGGGATTAAATAATTGATTCCCAGATTTGTTTTTAATACAGTTTTAAGTTATTCAAATGTAAATCGAGGAAATATCTCAAAAATTGAGTTGCAAGAAGAATTATAAATTTAAAACTTTTAAAACTCTTAATATTTTAATAAGATTAGAAATTTCTTTTAAGGTATTCTATATACTTATGGTGAAATGTATATACATCCAAAATTTCATATCTTTATGATAAAAAGTAAAAAATTTTAATGTCCACTGTTCCCTTAACTCAAAATCATGGTATGTTTCAAATCCTCTTACAGATAAATTGAAACAAGGTGTTTCGTTTCAAAGAATACTAGATGACGTAAGAGATTCTGTTGACCAAAACGGACTCCAGAGAATCCATCTTCTAAATTGCATGGACTTATATAATTTATCTCGCCGCAATCATTTGAGTAATAGCCTGAAATTCAACTCGAATGATGCTGTGAGTATAAAGATGTGGGTCCAGGCCATGAGTGATTTGGAAGATGATTCACCAGTTGTGTTATATAAAGAGCAGGGCGTCAACCATGGAATTTTGAAAAATGAAGATTTCTCTTTGGTCATAATGACTAAATTTCAATTGAAAATGTTAAAAATTTGGAGGGGGGAAAATATGTGTTGACAGCACTCACGACACTAATTCATATAATTTTAGCCTTACAACTTTATTGGTTAATTTGTATCCATCAATTGTCTAACAGATGTAATTTTTAGAACTAACAGTATTTATATGTTTATTCCCTTTCAGATATTCATGCAGTCCTATCGGCTGAAAGGAAGTATTGATTATGCTGTGGGCATGCATTCAAGCTATTGACTTCTGTGTGATGTAACAGATGTAATTTTTACAATTAATAGTATTTATGAGTTTTTGTCCTTTCACATCTTTATCCAATGAGTATTGTCTGAAAGGAGCTAAAGATTGTTATGTGTCATTTGAATGTGCTATATCTATTAACAGCTTTATGTATAATTTTATAGAAATTATTTTAATGATAAATGTTAATGTTTCTATTTTACCAGGGTGGTTGAAAAAGAAGGAACTGATTGATGGTATAATTTTCTTTCAAGTTCTAGTACTGGAAGTCCTGCTATAAATGTATGTTATACTTCTAATTTATATATATATATATATATATATATATATATATATAATATTGATTCACAAGAATAACTTTTTTCGTAGTTAGAAGTAATTCACATGTACCTAAGATGGAAGTGAAAGGGATTTTGTAATCATCTAACTAAGCTTAATTAAAAATAATTTATTTATTTTTCTTTTTTAAGGCATCTGATCATTGCTGAAAGTGATTGTTTTGTCATTGAAATCTTTTTTCTCTCTCATTATATGTTCAGTTTAATTTCTGTGAACGTATTCATTAATAATGTTGAATTAAAAAAACAAAGTTCCATAGCATCTTGAGAATAATTATTAGCTATGTGTTTCAACTTTTGTCCTTAGTAGTTCACTGTGAAATAAAATAAAAGTTACTTTTGCTGCTGCCTGTTATGAAGCTTAAATATTTTCCATCTATATTAATATGTAAGTATATGTATTTCTATTTACTGCTTTAAATGGTTTAATTAACAGATTGTTCATTATAATGTGTGTCAAACAAGAAAAATATATTCACAAGTGTGACATGTTTTTATGAAAGCTCTTTCTCAAAATATAATTTTAAATTAGTATTTGTAGTTGTTGTTTACTGTTTAATTACTAGGTTAAAATAATGTGTTTTATATGAATATTCAGTGAATGATTAATTTTCTGACTAAAGTTGCCTAAATTATTAGTGTATTAAGCTAAATGAGTACTTGCTCAGTGCTGCTGTAAAATTAAAAAGCAGTGTCTGATCAGTGGACTTTTTTGGCTAGCAGATTTTAACAAATAAACTTGAAAACCTATTGGAGTATGTTACTTTTTACTTAATCACTGTCATATTTTCTCTTTGAAATTATTCATATATCTTGCAAATAATTGCATACATTGACCGTTGTATTTAATTTGAATATTTTCCTTTACATTATTTTGTCTATAAAAATGTTACGATTTTTTTATAAATATATATATATATATTTTGGCATTAATTGTATACATTGACTGTTGTATTTAATTTGAATGTACTCCGTAGCAAAACACGGGTACTCAGCTAGTGGGAAATATATCTTTATAATATTACTGTTTAGAGCAGGCCTGCAGAACTGGAAATTTGATGAGGGCCATATAACTTTATGGAAAGCTGCTGTGGGCTGCAAGAAAATAGGATTAATGAGAAAACAAAAATTATTTGTTCTAACAAATAAATTATTGGTTATTTTTTAAATTTAATAAATATTAATATCCATTGTTTATATACTCTTTTCGTACTATCATAAATCTAAAAATAATCTGTATTTTGCATGTGATTCAGCAGATTATTCGTTTTAACGTTATCACTAGAGCCTTTTTAAACTTTTTTACATATTCTATTCATAAGTAATTGATTGTTCCTTAGTATATGTTAAATTTTAAATCACAGTTCATTCTAAAAAATTTATTTTTTAATCCTGTATACTGCATAAAGGACAGAAAAGAATTTGCGATTTTCAATTCATATTCTACTTATAAAATGTTTTCATCAGTCAAATAAAGAATGCATCAACTAAAGAAATTTCATAATGGAATCTGAACAAGTAAAAGGTTCATTAAAATTAATGTATTAATATTCTATGTAACAAGCATTCAAGAAAGTAACGAATGATAAGAGGGAATGATTGAAAGTATGTAAAAAGCGTTTTTAAAAATGTTAATCCAAACATTCTTTAAGCCTCTCTCATGGGGGAAAATTATAACAGTATAAGTATCAATATTGCTAAATCATAAAAATGTAATATACAAGGTATGTGGAGAAAATTAAATTTATAAAACATTAGATGTTAAAAGTATTATATAGATATTTGAAACACAGGAAAATATTAAATAAATATGAAAAAAAGAGATGTATAGCTCATATAAAACATATAAATAAAGCCTATCTGGTTATTTTCTCCTTATAAGTAAATGTTTAGTGTCATAATTTGATTGCTTATAATCTAGTATTTCAATTATTAGAACTGAAAGGCAAATTAAAAACTAAAAATAAAAAAATTTTATAGAACATCTTCAATTGTTTACTTGACTTTAAAATATCATTTCAACTTTCGAAGAATTAACCATTTTATGTATGTGCAAGGATGAATGAATCGCCCAACACTAAATAAAAAATCAGTAAAATTTATTTAGAAAAGAAGATAAGTTGCCAAATATGGCTTTCCTTTGGTTCTAAGAAATATTTTTTGGTGAGACCGGAAATAGCGATAAGTTGCCAGCTATTGCAAGCCTTCTCCACAAGCAAATTTAACGCAAGAAATGCTAAGTTGACATGCATGCGCAGTCAGGTAATCTGAAATGTCGCGCATGCGCAATCAGGCAATCTGAAATCCTCGCTTCCTTAAACTAATCGCTCCTTTTCGCTCCAACTCTGCGTTGCCAGATTATGTAAGAGGGAAAAACAGTTTACTGTACGGCAGTGGTGGCAACAGGGCCCCCACATGCCCGGTGCTACCGTTGGTACGGCAACGAGGCCCGTGGGCCAAGGGGCCCGCAAGGACGGGGAAAAAATTAAAAAGTAGAACATTTTTAATAAATCATAGAAATTAAACAATAATTAAATCACTAGGACTAGATTTATGTGTATCAATGAAATATTACATCAGAGTAATATAAATTGGTTCATTGGATATGCAGTGCGTTGCGTACAAAATGTGTCTGAATCTACAACAGCTGTGAGTAACAAAACCACCACCTGCTGACGTGAACACGACAACACTTGACACCTTGTTGACAGTGCGTGTGCAGAAGCAGAACACTGCCCGCCGGGCCCACCCTCTGCGACTCGGCTCAGGGACAATGACGTTGCTATTTTAGTGTAGGTCCTAACCGTCTCCCTCACACCGCGGCCCGCTTGCACCACTCACTGAGTAGTGTGTTTCCGCCGCATGACAGTTTGTGTATGTAATTGTTTGAAACATTTAATAGTTGCTTTATTATATCATTAATTATTATGTCTACAAGTAATTTCAAGCACAAATCCGGGACGCAAAAACGGAAGTTAAAAGCCATTAAAGATGCAAAAGGGGCTTTGAGCCGGCAGAATATTACAAAGTTTTTTAAAAAGAATGATGATAGTGATAGCCGTTCTCATTGTGATGATGATGCAAGTGTTAGAAGTGACAGTTTATCTACTTGTAAAACTACTGATGATAGTGTGTCTGTGTCCAGTGAATTAGTGTTTGAAACTGATGACAGTACAGGCAAGACTTCCTGTGAGGTGCAGCAGGTAGGACATGTTGTAGATTCAATCAATACGGGTAGTAATAACGAAAACGATATTTCAAATGACGAGAGTTCTAACAATGATAAGCCAATTTTAGATTTTACCGACCCCGGCACATGGCCGGAAGTAATTAGTGATATTAATCGCCAGAATATTGTCTCTCAAAACAATATAAAATTTGAAGAATTATGTAGAAAGGCAAGAAACTATTTATTATGGGCTGATTGTTGATGTAACTCCTGATGTATCACATCAAGAACAAAATGTATTTATTTTGAGATATGTCATTCAAAATAAAGACTCTAAGCAATATGAAATAAAAGAAAGGTTTGTGAAATTTGTCAACTGCAGTGGAAAAAGTGGAGAAGATATTACTAATGGAATTTTAACTGTCTTAGCTGAAAATAACATCCCTCTTGAGGACTGCAGGGCTAAACCGTATGATGTTGGATCTAAGATGTGTGGAAAAGTCAAAGGAGTAAAAGCAAGACTGTTAGAGAAAAATGATATGGCATTTTATTCACCATGTGGAGCTCACTCCTTAAACAGAATAGGAGTTATTAAATTATGATAATAAATTAGAGTTATTAAATTATGGTAAAAATATGCCCCGAAATCATGACCTTCTTTGGAAACTTGGAAACAATGTATTCCTTTTTCGCCCATAGTCCTACAAGATGGGATATTTTGACTTCTGAAGTGCCGCTTTCACTAAAAAAACCATCACAAACAAGGTGGTACGAAAGATTCGAAGCCGTTGTTCCCGTTGCAAAGCACTACCCAGGACTATTAACGGCCTTAGAACGAGTATTAACTGAGTTGAAGTCAAGCTTAGAACCAAAAGCATACAATAAAGCTATGGGTCTTAAAAAATACTTTTCTTCTTTTCAAGGCCTTTGTATGACAGTATTTGGGTACAAAGTGTTGGGCTGCATCAATGAAAAGAGTGTAATAATTCAGTCGCAGAGTATTTCTCTGGAAATTGCAGTGAAACTGATGAATGATCTGAAGGAAGACATGCAACGACTGAGAATTTCGTGGGAAGACATCATCAGTGAGTCACGTTTAGTGGCAGAATCCATCAACGTACCATCTACGTTTCCAAAATCAAGAGGTCGCCCTCAATTGGAAACAACTATAGAAGAAGAAGAAAACCATTTTAAAACTAATATTGTGTATAGAGCTTTGGATCTTATTTTGTCTTATATCAAGACAAGATTTGAAGCAAATAATGCACTGATTGAACTCTTCAGCCCAGTTCTTCAATTCAGCTCAATGGAAGACAGTGATTTAAGGGATAAGGCTGAAAACTTAGTTAAAACTTATAAGAATGATCTATCAGTAAACCTTTCAGATGAAATTATACACCTGAAACATATATTCAGCTCTGTGTTTTAAGTTGACCAAAAAAACATTTCAAGTAACCCGTTAGAGTTGTTGAATGCAATCCATGCTAAACAGTTAGAATCAATATTCATAAATGTATGTATTGCATTAAGAATCTTTTGTACGATACCAGTTTCTGTTGCATCTGCAGAAAAAGCATTTAGTCAGCTGGGCAACGTATTGAAAACATGGCAACGTTCATCAATGACTCAAGAACGTCTTAATTCACTTGGAGTATTAGCAATCGAACACCGTCTTGCATCAAGCCTTGACTTCAGTGATGTAATTGTAAAATTCTCAATGATCAAAGCCAGAAAAATGTAGCTTTCATTCTTTCAATAAATTATCAGAACTCAGAAACACAACAATGCATCATATAGCTTTCATTTATGTGTACATGGTTTGTAGCTTTGAATTTAAGTTGATTTTAGTAGGCTATTAGTAAGACCAAATTTTGTGAAATACACTGAAGTGCCACTGAATTAGGGATACCTACCTAGTAACGAGTTGGGCCTCCTCTGACCTTGATAACGGCTGCCACACGACAAGGCATAGATTCAACAAGTTTCTGGAAACGTTCCACGGGAATGGCTTGCCAAATATTGGCTAAAGTTGTCCACAATTCAGTAAGGTTCTTTGGTGCTGTGTGATGGCATTTCACGTCTTGTTCCAAAACATCCCAAAGATGCTCAATAGGATTTAAGTCTGGGTTTCTAGGTGGCCAATTCATGACAGAGAAGTCAGAGGAATGCTCATCCAACCAGCCAGTAGCCAACCGGAACTTTGAGAGGTACAGTTGTCTTGCTGGAAAACTCCATTACCGTGCGGATAACAGAACAGCATAAACGGATGGAGGTGATCACACAGCAACTCTACGTACCGAATTGCGTTGAGGGAGGTTGGTACACGCACCAAAGATCCCAAACTGTGCCACGAAAAAACACCCCAGACCATGATTGAGCTACCATGCCCTTGTACAGTTCCAGCCAGGCATGCTGGATCCATGGCTTCATGAGCCTGAAGCCATATTCGCAGCCTCCCGTCGGCGTTAAGTAGTCGGAATCGAGACTCATCACTCCATGCTACTCGTTTCCAGTCCTCTACACTCCAGTCTCTGTGCTCTCTTGCCCAGGCAAGACGTGCAGCCCGATGGCGAGTATAGAGCAATGGTACTCTCGTAGGTCGACGGCTCCCGAAACCCATACGGTGAAGCGAGCGTTGCACAGTCAGTTTACTGACTGTACGACTGGCACCGTCATTAAAATGGGTGGTAATTTGAGCTAATGTTTGGCTTCGCTGGCTACGTACAATACCCCTGAGCCGTCTCTCACCACGCGCTGTCAAGGCTAATTGTCCTTTGCAGTTTGCCCGATCGCTTGTTTTTTTCCCACCATCCATGTATTCTTGGTATACTCTTGCCACTGTTGACCTTGAAAATCCTAGATGTCTGACCATTTCGGAAATTGAATGGCCCATGCGTCGGGCGCCTACGATTTGTCCGCGATCGAAGGCGTCTAAATCAGGCAGTTTACCCATACTGGCAATTCCAACAACTAATTCAGAACAACCACAGTACGCGCTATATATGCAGTTACCATAGCACCCTCACTTGCGCATATATGATGCGCAGCGCTACACAATTTGCATTGGCTTTGCTATCCCTAATTCAGTGGCACTTCAGTGTACTTATTAGATTGTCCTTCATTAAATTTTTTTCTTTATAAACATGTATTTGCTATGCTTACTTCATTTTTACCTAAAGGTTGTATCTTCTGCTTCTCAATGATAAAATTCGGATGTGTTCTCAACGTATCGGAACATAGATATAATAATAATAATACAAATGCATCAATACATATTCAATATGCATTAGCATTACCCTAGCCATTAATATACTGTTCTGCTAGGTTTATAATGTAACCACCAATTTCCTACGACAGTTATTATTTTATCTGTGTGAATATTAAAATTAAGCAAACAAAAATATTTAAGAATTAATTTTTTCAATTATGTATTTACCAGTATTTAAAATAAATTTACGATGACAATCTAAACACTGTCTAAACTCTTAAAACTAGTTTAAATGTGTGTTTGATGAAAAATAATTGCAATAAAGGTTAAAAAATGTATATTGTAAAAAAAAGGCCAAAATTTCTTTTTTTGGTAGTAAGAGGGGGGCCCATTATGACTTTTAGCAACGGTGCCCAGAGAATAATGTGGGGGGCCTGGGTGGCAAACGTCATAAGCTAAGCAGAACATTGACTGGCGACTGGAATCTGACCCTCGACAAAACGTACTTTCTCTCTCATTGAATAAGTCGAAACATTTTACATTCATAAAAATTACGATTTTTGTTGATTTTGTGATCTTTGGTAATCAAACGAGGGTCCTGTAGACCAGGGGTTCTCAACCTTTCAGGCTCTGTGCCCCCCCCCCTTTGAACACTGATGTAAGGTCACGCCTCCCCTACCACCATGTGGTCAATACAAGTAATACAATCGGAATTTGAAACTGAAGCTGGTTATTAAATGAAAATATAGAATAGATAATTTCATACACAAAATTTAATATTACTACTCATATCTTAATTTGGAACATATTATTATTAGAACATATGAAATCAAAGAATCAAATACAGATCAAATATATTTGAGGTAATCAAGGATCTAGGTGAGGTTGGAATGTAATACCAGTCACTTTCACAACAGTAATAAGAGGGCTGGAACTGTTTGTCCTTGACAAGTTTTTGAATATTAGGTTTTAAGCGTGACAAAGCACACCTCAGGTCACTTTCAACGTCCAGCTTTGCTCGATATTTTGACTTTATGTATGCTAATGCTGAAAACCCAGATTCACAGAGATATGTGGATGAAACTGCACTAACAACCTCGAAGCTTCCAAAGCAACTTCTGGGTAAACAGGAAAATAGCGTAACCAAAATTTTCAACATCGATGTTTTTGAATTCCGCATTTGCTTGAGAATCACATTTTAAGTTGATTGCCTGTTCCTGAATATGATCAGGAAGTATATCTACGTCGATTTTAAAAGGATCTCTTATCAACTTAAACTCCCAGTTCTCTGAACTAATATCTGGAAAATAGTCTGCAATTTCATTTTGCAATACTACCAAATGCCCTGATATAAGGTCCATCAGTTCATTTATATATTGCAATGTGAGTTTTTCATAATCATCGAGGATGTCGTTCAGTCTTGGAAAGGACGAAATGTTTGGCTCTGAACTCTGAAGACGGCGTTGCCAAAGAGTTATCTTTTCTGTGAAACTCTTAACTGCATCCTTAAGTCTTCAGAATGTTTTTCTGACATTGCAGCTACGACAATTATCGTGTGCGACAATTATTGTGTTCGTGTTCGTATGTCGAAAATACGTTACGGTTACATTGTGACTGCAAAATTGAGTACAGTAAATTACAGTTAGTTTTATTTATTATTTTTTAAAACTCACGCCTCCCTTAAAATTCTTCTACGCCTCCCCAGGGGGGCGCACCCCCCAGGTTGAGAACCGCTGCTGTAGACAATTTTAAGAAATTTAATTTCTGTCTATGTTCATAAAAGAATCAAGTTCCTAGGCGAAATATCAAGAAGGTATTGGAATCATTAATTTAAATTGAACAATATAAGGTTACGAATGAATTTTTATACTATTCTTTACTTTTATTTTGTTTATTTTGTTTTTTAACAAGCATCCTTCTGAGAGCTGCTTTGTTGCTGGCGACGAAATTAGTCCCGCTCGCTAAATGTGAATGTAGGGCCAACCTCATTTAGCCCACAGAAAAGAAAAGAAACTTGAAGTAACTGTGGCTTAGGGCCTGTTCACGTGGGAGTCTGGTAGCGAGCTTTAAAGTATTGAAATATATTTTACCCATGACAAACCTCCAAACGATTTGCAACGAAATTTTTAACGCCTATGATTGGTTTATTTTCGTCTCAACATCATCTTTCCTTTAACGCTCCGCTACCGGACTCCTGTGTGAACAGGCCCTTAAAAAACGCTACCACCATGAAGCTACAGAGCTTCTGTAGCTTCATGGCTACCACAAAGCCGAAACGCTGCCGAAGAAGACCTCGCCGTGAAGAAGCAGGAGGAGAATATGCAAATCTGCAAACTCGCCTGCTCACCTTCTGCCGACCTTCACCATAAAAGCGAGAGCGAGCGTGCATGCGAAAGGATTACGCCTGATTGTAACATACTGTGCACCGGTACGTAATTCTGATCGCCGTGCAGTGTGTATGCACCGATGTTTAAGCCAGGAGGCTTTATTCTTGTTACGTTGTGTTAACGAGTTCCTTAATACGTCGTTTTGTTAAGATTTAATAAATTTTTAGTTTTTATACGACTGCATCTTATTTCATACGGAGTCAGTACTGCAATTGACCGGCACCCTAATTCCAAATAACATTGATTTTCATTGTTAAAAATTTATTTTCTAAAGAATTCCTCTATTCAAACGCGTTCGCTAAATTTAGGGAATTTTTAAATAATGGGATTTACAGAAATTTCTAGATATGAAGAATTATCTTCAGGGCTGAATAATTAATAAAATATTGCTGTGGTTCAAATGAATTTAATATTAAAGAAATGGGACGTTATTTTGAGATCCTGTGTTTCCGACGTGTACATCAATGTTAAATAATGCTTCCATGAAACATACACTGGTTATCAAAAATTAAGGAAATGTCGCAAAAATAGCGATTACTCAAAGAGTTATGCGTAGAATTTAATGAAACTTATACACATTATACAACACATAGGTGGGTATAAAATAGCATAAAAAGAAATCGCCAGACAGTTATGGTGTTATAGAAACTAGCATATGTATACAATGAACAAATCGGATGTGTCTGTTCGGTATAGGAAAAGTAGCTTTAATATGGCGTATGATCCCCCGAGAAGCAATACAGCACATAGAGTGATGTGTGATGCTGTCAATTATGCGGTCTGTGAGTTCGATAGGAAGTGAGAGCCATTGCTTTTGCAAAGCAATTGAAAGCGCGGCTAGGGTCCTAGGAGGAGGATTGAAAGCAGCTATACGTCGTCCTAAAGCGTCCCAAACATGCTCGATAGGATTCAGGTCCGGCGATCGAGCTGGCCACTCCATGCGATGAATTGTTTCCTGCACAAGATAAGCATCCACGATGCGAGCCCTGTGCGGTCTCGCGTTATCTTCCTGTAGCACGAAAGCATCACCTATTGTCCCGGCATAAGGGCACACATAAGCATCAAGGATGTCATCTCTAAAGGTGTGAGTATTCACATTTCCACGGGGAAAGACATGGTGGTCTGTGCGTCCACCCAAAGAGATACCACCCCAAACACAGACACTGCCTGATCCGTATGCATCTCTTTCACGGATATGTGATGGAGGAAAACGAGTTCCAGGTTCTCTCCAAATCAAAATACGCCTACTATCGCTTTGGAGGCTAAACCTGGACTCATCCATAAAGAGAACAGCTCTACATTGATCACGCGTCCAGTGGACATGTTGACGTGCCTACTGCAAACGTTCCCGCCTATGGCGGGACGTGAGCGGGACGCAAATGGCTGGTCACCTCGCAAAAAGACCACCTTCGTGAAGCCTTTTACGCACGGTTGACGTTGATACCAGCCTTCCAGAGCTTGCAGTGAGGGAGGATCTGCAGACGGAGTTGCGGTTCTACTCCGTGCGCATAATGACAAATATCGGTCATCGGCTCTCGTCGCAGCGTATGGCCGTCCTTGGCTGAACCTCCTGGATGCCGAATCCGTGGTTATAAATTGTTGCCAAAGTCTATGAACCACAGACGGACTCACATTTAGCCATCTGGCCACTTCTGTCTGACTTTGTCCTGCCTCTAATTTCCCAATAGTTCGCCATCGCAGTTCTTCGGTAAAATGATGCATGGTGGTATTGTTACAATTTGGTTATGCCAGATGTCTAATCTCAGCCTCGCAGCGACAATTGTCGCCTTGCTCTGAGACGTGCACTTTTATGCTCCTCTCAAATGACGTATTCCGACTGCAGCGCCACTATTTTGCATAATGTAGTATTGTTCAGCACCTTTTACTTAACAACATATTCAAATTTTAAACAGATTGGCCTAGTTTTGAACGTGTTATCCCTCTTTTTGTGATTTTTCCTTAATTTTTGATAACTAGTGTATATTTATCAGCATATTTCGTTCATTTCGAAGGACACGCAATAGTCTCAAAGCTCAGTCACAGACCAAGGAAACAGAAGTACACTCTTGAGAGAGAAAAAAAAGACGCACCTAGAAGGGGTAATGAAAATTGCACAGAAATTAATGTGCATACAGGTTTTGACGGAAAATGCAAAATTTTAAAGCTTGGTGGCCAATGAATGAACATGTGACGCTGCAGTGCATCTTAACTGCAGAACTGGCAAGATATTAAAGAGGAGAAATTTCGATTCCAGGTCATAAATTCTTTGGGAATTTCATTCCGTGTAATCGGGTAGACAGTAACTGTGCCTCGCATACAGGTGCGCGAACAATATGCGCAGATGTCAGCATTTGAAAGAGGACATGTAGTTGGGCTCAAAGAAGCCGGTTGATCTAATCGGCGAATCGCTCTACATTTGGATACGAGCGATATCACTATTAGACGATGTTGGCAGGAATGAGTAAACCATGGCCGAACACAGCGTCAAGAAGGAAGCGGTCAGCCTAGAGAAACGACAGAACGTGAGGACCGAGTAATCGTCAGAGCGGCACTCACAGCCCCCCAGATTCATCATTATCATCGATTTTCCGTGGAACTGGTGCATCAATGACCGCAAGGACTATTCATAGGCGGCTCAGAGAAAGGGGGCTGAGCTCACGGTGCCCCTTGCGCTCACTACCATTGACCTCTGTACACCGACAAGCCCGTTTGCAGTGGTGTTGGGCACATTCGTCCTGGAATGTCACTGACTGGAGTAGAATTGTCTTCAGTGATGAGTCCCACTTCGAATTGAGCTCCGATGACCAGCGAATAAGTGTCTGGAGAGTCCCCGGACAACGGTGGGATACCTACCTGACTGTCTTCCGCCATACGGGTCGACAACCAGGAGTGATGGTCTGAGGTGCCATTTCATTTCATAACAGGACCCCTTTGGTTTTCATCCGCGGCACCCTTACAGCACAGCGGTACGTCGACGATATTCTACGCCCCGTTGTGTTGTTATTCAAATCACGCCATCCTGGGCTTACATTTTAGCAAGATAATGCCCGCCCTCACACGGGGAGAGTTTCTACTGCTTGTCTTCGTGCTTGCCTAACGCTACCTTGGCCAGCAAGGTCACCGGATCTCTACCCCATTGAGCACGTTTGGAGCATTATGGGCAGGGCCCTCCAACCAGCTCGGGATTTGGACAATCTAACACGCCAATTGGACAGAATTTGGCACGATATCCCGGAGGAGGATATCCGCCACCTCCATCAATCAATGCCAAGCCGAATAACTGTTTGCATAAGGGCCAGAGGTGGACCAACGCGTTATTAGCTTTTTCGGTTTGTAAAGCTCTCTCTCTTTAATAAATCATCCAATTTTTCTCAAATTGTAATCATTTGTTTTTCTGTACATGTACATCACATCTACCGATTTTCGTCCTATTCGGATAACTCCTTCTTGGTGCGTCGTTTTTTTTGTCTAAGAGTGTATATTAAGGCGAAAATTGCACGACCGGTATGAGAAGTAACGTCACTTGTTTTCTTGGCAGCGATACTGAAAATTTCTACTGCACGAGGGCTAAATATAGTGGTGAAAAAACTTGAACTTCAACTCCCAAAACATTCAAACGTCAAGTTTTCTGCGGATCTCAAACCCGTGATCACTTCTGTCACACACCAATGCCAGCCATTAAGTCTTCTAAATTTTCTGTGTGCAAAATGTACGATATATTAGAAAAATTTTCTCTTTCAATGATGAAACGAAATCTTTTATATGGTATACTACGTGAAATGCGTCCCAGTTACAGCAGATTAACGAGTAGAAATACACACTTCTGTCGAAAAAAATTATATAACACGGAAATCAGTAGGTCTGATTAATATAATAAGTGTGAGGATTATTTTTGAAAATCATACCGTTTGGAACCACACTAGATTATTTTGCTCTAATGTTTTGGACTTTATACTCGGAATAAATACTGATATGTAATTCTTGTTTAGAACAAAGAGAGAAACAGAAATTTGAAGAAATTTCGATTACATACGTGCATACGTGAAAAATTATTTTTCAGTAAAGTCCACGAAGGAAATGCGATTGGTGAATGTCGAAAAGACAAGTGCCTAAGGGCCTGTCTCAACGCTCTTATTCATAGGGATCTGGCTATCGAACCTATTCGGCATCATATTAAAGATCTGGCTATGAACTTTTACAATAGGATATACTTAATCAATAACGAAGATCTTGCTAACCTGCCTGATTATGATCCTAGGGAGTGCTTTAGGCGTCCGAAGGCCAATTTGGTTATGAAGCCCGGCCTTGTTTCTGTTCATTAATTCAAAATTACAATAGCCCGGCTACTTCTGGTTTCTGACCTGCCATCCTTTCTCGATCGTTCCTCTTTCTGCCGTGCGATTCCCCCTAGGACCAGCTGTTTTCTGGAGAAGGGGATTGATAACCTGTTCCCGGAATCCCAATCCTACTTTCTTTCCTCTTCAAAATTCGCTACTCGCGCCTTACGGACTTCGGACCTACCGCCTTCTTTATAGTTTCTTGTTTCACCCATTGTTAAAATTATCCATTATCATTTAAGTTAGCCTTGCCACCAGGCCCAGATTTCCGCATGGGCAAGTGGGGCACTTGCCCAGGGCCCCCAAATTTATGGGGCCCCCTAGTTTAGTATTAAGTTGTACATATTTTTGAAAATTTGGTTTTAGGTTAATTCAGTAAAGATGGGCAGTGGCGGATACAGAAAAAAAAAATCCTGGGTGGGGCACAGTGCACCCACTATATTCATTTCAAAAGAAAATTTCCTGAATTTATTTATTAACATTAAAAGTAAATTAATTAACACATTATTATTATTATTATTATTTTTCAAATATTTGACTTGTTGGTCGAAAAATTTTTGAATTTCCGGTCTGAATTTATGGGGGGGGGGGCCTTGGTGAGTGTCCCACATATTCATGTGGAAATCTACTCCTGGAGGGGGGGCACATGGCCTCCCTCTGTATCTGTCCTTGGAGGGGGCCCCCCAAGTCTGCTTTGCCCAGGGCCCCATTGGGTCAAAGTCGGGCCCTGCTTGCCACATTGGTTACTCGTACTCGTTCTAGCTAATTTGTTGATTTATCCACTAATTAATTTATTTTCCCCCCCTTAATCATTGTTAACGCTATTTGTAACCTTGAGAACGATAATCTTATGTCACATACTAACATTGATACTGAGGATAAGGAGCTCTTGCTCCCTGGTGCCTCTACAATCTTTTATGTCAATGTCAATGGAAATTTTCCGGGTTGAGCACAATACTGAAATATGTGTATTTATGTCCCCGATTATTGCAAATCAACGAATATGAACATAGAGTTCTGCCGAAATTCACTTATACAAAATTATACACCTATGAGATTTATATACCCGATAAGCATAATAAACGTGCGGAATATTTGTAAAAAATTATATCCTTCCGAATCTTAGTTGATTGTTTCGGATTGTATACTCCGAGTAAATGTTGGTAAGTAATTCTGGTATAGTAAGGAAACGGAAAGAACGACAGTCAATTACCACCGAAAACAAAATGGTTAAATTCCTCTAGTTGAATGCGCTCACAGAAATTAAGAGATTTATAAATAAAATAAATTTTAAAAAACTTTGATGTATGAAGTATTTTCAAGTCCATGAAAGATCATCAAATAAATCTTTATTTAACTGCGTTTGTAATATTGACGAAAGGGGATTATGTTTTAAGATCAGTTGTTTTCGACATGGAAATCGATGTCGAAATAAATTTCCCTTGTAATAAATATTAATAAACATATTTCGTTAATTGCAAAGGGAACGAAAGAGTTTTAAAGTTCAGTCACAGACCAACACAGGAAAAGTATTTTCAGCGAAAATTAAATTATCGCTATGAGGAGTAACATTATAGTATATTTCATTAGCAGCGATACTATTTCCACTACATGATGACCTTAAAATAGCGGCAATGCGGCAAACATTGTTGAACTTCGATTCCCCAAAATTAAAAAATGGACGTAACTACGCATATTTCGTGTAGCACATCGTCCGACAGATTCGACAGGATAGTAAATTATTTCATTTTTCGATTATTTAAAAAAAAATTACAATATTTAAAAATTTACAATATTTTATCCTCCGCGGGTTTCCGACCCGTAAACAGTCTGGCCTGGACTCCACTTCACCAGAAAACGCGACAGAAACAGAAAACAGAATCGGAAAATCTACGCACTTCCGGTTTTTTCCGTTTCTGCCCAGCAGAATGACGGCGGAAAACAGAGTTGAAAATGTTGAACTTTTCTGTTTCCGTCTGCGGATTCCGCGTGTATGACAGCCAATAGGAATGCGTCTTGATCCACGAAACACAAAACAGCAATGACGTCTCGGTTTGACATTGAAGCGTTTATTTATGAAGTTGGGGCTTACCCATTTCTACAATCACCTCCATAACTGCAAGCTAAATAAGTCAAACAGAAAATTCTTCTAGAATAATTTGTTGGAATAATGATTTTCTTTTACCAGATAATGGATTTAGTGCAAACTGATCTGTAATCCTAAGATGTCACTTTGTAAAGGTCTGATATTTTTAACTATCCAAATGTTATAGAGACGATATACACTAAACATGACAACTAAAACCCTCAGTAATATTTTGTCGAAATTTCTATTACATACTATTTGTTATGCACTACTGTTTTTTCTGAACTCCTGATCGGTAGTTCGAAGATCTCTAATTAAGGTGTTGTGGATACCATGTTTTTCCCTTTCTTGGAAAATCTTTCGAACCCAGAATCGATGTTTTCTTTTTTTTGCTTCAGAGGTTCTAATTAAAGACAGCAGACTTAGGAAGTGCAAACTCGCCATAGCAAAATCTGTGTCGTTTTCCATACTTTCTTGAGCTTAAGTATTTTATGTCCGAATCACAGCCAATGTAAAACAATAAACAAAAAAAAACAAAAAACGACGACTGATGGCGCCAGCTGAGCGGAATCTGTCTGAGCGGAATCTGGTGAAGCGGAGTACAGAAAGAACGGAATCTCAGCAGAAACGGAAAACAGAAAAAAATTCCGTTTTCTGTTCTGTTTTCTGTTTCTGGTGAAGTGGAGTCCTGGCCTCTCTGTCAAACGCTAGTCTGTAACCACTTAACCATCTACAACCCCATAAGATGGACAGAGTATAAGAATACTCAAGCAAAGTTTCATGTCGGAAAGTTAAGCAAAACCTGTCGGACGATGTGCTCTTCGAAATAAGCGCAGTTACGTCCCAATTATAGCAAATAAATTAAAACGCATACAGTTCTGTTGAAATTTAGTACTACAAAATTATAATACATACATGAGATGCATTTGTTCGATATGCCCAATACGTGTGGGGATCATTGTTAAACATTCTTGTTTAGAACGAAGAAACGAAAGGAAACTTGAACCGAAGTCGATAACTTTAGATTTTTCTTTATATTTTTCGTGTTTGAGAACACTTCCGAGAGAAATGCGATCACAGAATTAATGGTATTTTTAAATATTATAATTTTTTTAGAAAAATCGACAAATGGAATAATTTACTATCCTGTGGAACTTGTCGGACGATGTGCTACACGAAATTTGCGTAGTTACGTCCCAATTATGGCAAATTAATGAACACACATACAATTCTAAAGCTGAAAAAAAAAATTGCGAAATAAAATTTTAATTCACCGCGACTCTAATCTTAGAGAAAGGTGATGATGTTTCCGACATGTAAATCAAAGTCGAAGGATGCTTATCTGGAGTTAAATATTTATAAATGAAATTTCGTTCGAGAAGGAAGTATAATATCTCTATGTTCAGTCGCATACCAAGAAATCAAACGTAAAATAAGTACTGTAAGATAAGTATCCACCTTACAATTCTATGGGAGATAAATTATTGCTCAGAAACTATGATATGAACTTTAAGGAAATATAAAGAAACTAAATTATTCAATACTATTATCTTAAATTTAGAGCAATACTCATGCATTGCTTTTATACATATAATAAAAAAGAGTAACATTACTTGAAAACAGGCAAAATATGTAATAACTAGTGTGCTTTAAAGTATAGACTCATATTAAATCGACTAAGTATCCTTGTATGGAGGATTCTCTGCCGGACTCCCAGTAAAATATTAGAAAAGTCTATAAATTAAATATCTGTTATACAAGTTTGTCTAAGACAAATTGATCATCAACATTGATAATATGAACATCTTTGAGAATGAAGAAATAAAAATCTCGTTAGTCAGGAAGCACCAGTATTATTTGCTGAACTTCCTTCTGATTTTGATTCTGATCCTCAGTGCTGGATTGAGGGGGAGGGGGCAAAAAGGGGAAACTGCCCCGGGAGGCGGCAAAATGGGATTGAAAAGTTGATCCTTTTTTATAATTTCACAGGGCCATAAAAGTATAAATAAAACATAAAAATTAGATATCATCAGATCACTTTCTTTTTATACTAGTGGATTTTTATTAAACTATTAATTACAGAAAGTAAACTCAAATCCTTGCTTTACATAAGAGTAAAACAAGCTTATTTCAATAACAGAAGAGCGCTAATTGCGTTGATGTGATTTGCGGAGAATGTTTCATTGTCGAAAAATCTAGCCTGAAATGAAATTATCACTAATGTTTGGAATTTAAGAGAAGAAAATAACAACGGCACAAACAAATCTATGAATCCCCATTTTCCTTGAAAAGTTAAAGTAAATTTCGTGTAGGACACTTTAACTAACGAGTGCAGTATATTATATATATATATATATATATACACTTCTATGTTATAGTATTGTTAAGTAAAATATATATGTGTTTTTATTTCAATAAATTTGGCACACCATTAAAAAGACTATTAGGGCCTGTTCACATAGGAGTCCGTTGCGTTGCGTTAAGGAAAAGATGACGTTGAGACGAAAATAAACCAATCATAGGCCTCCAAACGATTAGCAATGAAATTTTTAACGCCTATGATTGGTTTATTTTCGTCTCAACGTCATCTTTCCCTTAACGCTACGCAACGGACTCCTATGTGACAGGCCTGTGAACAGGTCCTTACTTTTATCCTGTTAATTATTTATTTATTGTTGCATTAAATAGGGGGTAAAAGCTACAGCGACGGCATGGGGCTAACTTGTCCCCACCTCCCCCCCGAAAAACTTCCTAGATCCGGCACTGTATCCTTCGCAGGACATTTCGTGGGATGAAGAATTTTTGCCATCAGACATTCTAGATTATGTTAATAGTCTAGATTCTAGATATTCCTGTAGAAGAAGAAACTGCTGGCACAATAGAAGTTAATATGCCTGGTCCTTCACAGCCAACTGAAATTAATTGGGCAGAAAATGATAATGCAAGAACTTGTCTTACGGAATTCTATGAAAACACACTCATAAGGCACCTTAAGGTACTCATAAGGCATCTTATATGTCAAACGAGCCCCTGTGCAACTCAAACGGGAAAGTTATTCTCATCGCTAACGTTAGCCGAAATTTACAGATTTATATCCATTAATCTACTATTGGAAACTGAAAGTATGTCAAATTAGGCCTTCTTCACATCGCTTCCGGAGCGTAGTGCAGCTTGCTTCCGTTGACACTGAAAAGAAACGATTGTTCACATTACCTGCGTTAAAGAAAAACGTCTAGCGCTTCTGATTGGCTGATGGACGCTTCTGTATTGCTGACAAACTTGAAATATTTGTACTTTTTTGTTCATAGCGAAATCATGGTTGTGCAAAAGCAAATTAAATTGCTCTCATAGCAGTTTATATTAGGAAACACAAAAATTGTACGAGAAGGTGGTGGGTATTCGCAGTTTTTCAGAGACGGTTGGATCAAGGAGATTTTATTACCTCGATATAGAGTCTTGAGAAAATTATCGGGAGGAATTTTTCAATTACTTAGCGATAATTATGCATCTATTTCATCTAATTGTGTCTCTTGTAGTCCCAGTCATCTCGACAAAAACTTAGAATTTTAGAGAAAGTGATTTCAGTTAAAGAAGCACCGTTTCTCAGTTAGAAATCTACATAGGTAAAACTGACCATGTAGTTGAAAAAAACTTAGGTGCAAGAGTAGTTAGGAAACTCAATGTACCTTTGTTTAGCAAAAAATATATAAATTATCTATAGCCAATTTTTGTACGTCTTGTGTTTTATTTAAAGAGACTCGGAATGTGTTTTTTTTTTTGCGATACCTTTAATATATCACGAAAATATCTACCCAAAAATTTGCCCAGTGATGTAGCGAGAGGGGGGCAAGGGGATTTATCATGCCCCTGGCACCACTCGTAGAGGGGTGCCAAATGGTCATTTTCGCTAATTCTATATATAATATTACTATATGTTTTTCGGGGGGGGGGAGCGCCAATAAGGTATCATGCCCCGGGCGCCAGTTATGCTCGCTACGTTACTGAATTTGCCAGAGGATAATTCGATTCAAAGAAGTGAATTCGACTGGGCCGTAACCAACAACAATATTGTGTGCCTGAAAGAAAAGGACGACAGATAATGGTCTGTATAAATTTTTTTTTTGGTACGTAAATATTTCTAAAATTTTATTGAGTTTTATAAGAATAATTTTTTTTTTTAATATTTTCAACTTTTATTAGAATGTCTATAATAATATTTTTGTTCTAGTGATGACAATTTTATGATTTTTTAATAGTATGCGAAAGGACTGTAGTAAGAATATAAAACTATTAAAGGATTATAGTAATAGAATACAGTACTGTTTTCCATTGTGGAGTATAGTAATGAAATACAGTAATAGTGAGTAATGAACTCAAACAAACTAGCCTTTGATAAACTGTGTCCAGTGGCATCATCATGGTAAAGAAAAGATCACTATGATATCTTTTTAGGAACTTTAAAAGTTTATGTCTAAAGTAAGATTTAAAAAATATATATATGGACCAGCTGAAATACTTTCGCTAAGGAAGAGACGATACAACTTTTTTCATTTTCAAGAAAGATTATTGATTAATCAGTTACATATTTATTTAAAATCATAAAACTTTATGCCACTAGTAAAAATATTGAAAACATTCCTTTTGGATAAAAAAAAAGATTAAATCTGTTCAGCCGTGCAAATAAAAAGTCATGAAAGGGGTTGAAACAGCATCCTCAAAATTGTGGGGAAAAGAAAATCACATTTTTGTTTAAATTATATGATCTGTTAGATAACACATAAACAATTCTACTTTTCCCCTATTCCCTATTGTTGTAAACAATTCCTTATCTTAAGGGCAAAATATTATCTCTAATTGTCATCTTTTCAAATAGAATCTTTATCTATTTATTAAATCTCCATTCGGAATTTTTGCTCATAAAAAACTCGAACACAGTAATGAATTAACCAAATGCAGCTTCTACGCATTCAAATACTCATTACAGCAATTTCAAGTAAAAGCAACATTTCTTAGCTGTCCCCTCTCCATCATAAAACCCGTCAATTGAAAAGTAATAGGGTTTTCCAAACAAGCGTTAGTAGTGAATTATTACTAAATAGCTATTCAAAAAAAAAAAAATGCTTCTCCCAACGAAAGCACTACTATAATCCATTTGCCATTCCAGACACCGAAAAGGTGGTTTCCAAAAACTAATTAGTGGAAATGAACATGTAGATTGTTCTCGAACCTTTTTTAATTCTGTTTTAACTGACAATATAAGGTCGGGGGGGGGGGGAGAAATTACAGATAAAAATTTTAATAAAAGCAATAAGATTTTCTTCGAAACATTTCTTGCAGTAGGATCATATTAAGGGCAAAATATTATTCCTAATTGTCATCTTTTAAATAGAATCTTTATCTATTTACCAAAATCTCCATTCTGAATTTTTGCTCATAAAATAACTCGAACAACGTAATGAATTGTCAAAATGCAGCTTCTACGCGTTCAAATACTCATTACAGCAATTTCAAGTAAAAGCAACATTTCTTAGCTGTCCCCTCTCCATCATAAAACCCGTCAATTGAAAAGTAATAGGGTTTTCCAAACAAGCGTTAGTAGTGAATTATTACTAAATAGCTATAAAAAAAAATGCTTCTCCCAACGAAAGTACTACTATGGTCTATATTCCATTCCAGACACCAAAAAGATGGTTTTCAAAAACTGATGAGTGGACAGTGAACATTTAAATTGTTCTCGAACCTTTTTTTTTTCTGTTTTAACTGGCAATACAAGTCATGGAGGGTGGGAGGGGGGGGAGAAGAAATTACAGATAAAAAATTTTAATGAAAGCAATAAGATCTTCGAAAAACTTCTTGCAGTAGGATCATATTACGGATAAAATAGAATTTTTAGAGGATGAAAAATAATTTAAAACTATTTTGAGGGTAAAGCCCTGTAATAACCCAGTGGGGTCGTTAGATTGTGATCGTATATAAGTACCTTTGCGTCGCGTTGTGACCAATTCTGTTTCAGCAACTTAACTAAGAGGAGGGGTACAACTCTCAAAAAGACACTCTTATTAAATATATATACAATTTATTTACACATAGAGCTCATGGATTTCCACTTACCTTTCGCTGAATCGGGACAGTCTTTGTAAATAAGCAGAAAATATAGATTTATGGAATTTAAAACTGGTTACACACCTATTTTAATATAATACATCAATACAAAGGTTATTGTGGTTGTTTAGTCAATAAATGATACACAATTTAATGTAAAATATTGTTTATTGTTTAGTACTATTTTTTTTTTATTCTGAGCCTTGTTATTCAATGTATTTGAGACTCACTGTGTGGAGGAATGAAGGGCTGGATCCGAACTGCTGTTGGTAGTGTTCCACCTTATGCACAATTGAACTGTAATAAAGAAAAATATAGATATATTTAATTGATAGAAATCTTATATAGGAATCAAGAAGCATATATGTTATTAAGTGCTTTGTTAACTCCAAAGAAGAAAAAAAACTATAATATTTATTGTATAACATGTGCAAAGAGTAAATGTATGGAAATGTATTATTTTTATTTTGTGTGCAAATGTTACTGGTTTGCTTTTAGTGGTCTTATGTGTGTAAAATTTAGTATATTGTCTTGCTGTAATGCTTTAAATTGCAGTTATAACTTATTGCAACTTGTATCAATGTGTTCAAAGATTTTGCAGGTTGAATCTTATTTTAGTGTCATTATAATTATTTAATATAAAGGTGCAATTTAATAATATTTATGAATTAAAGTGCATGTCTAACTAAAGTATTAAAGTGGTAAAGTCAGTCATTTGTAACTCAGTTGGATAATTATATGAATAAAAAATGTCATTCCGGTGGCGCGGGGTCTTCGCCTTGCCTTACGGCAGGTGAGTTCTTCAGTTCGGGCCCTGACGGTGTTTTACGAAATAAAAAAGGTAAATATAAATGTCAAAATTAAATAAATAGATAATAGGTCAATTAAATAAGTATATTAATTAATTAATAAGTGTTCTTTGAATATTTATTTGTTATGTATTGTTCTTGATATTTGTGATTCTTGTAGCTGTAAATAATAGATCTTAAAAAAAAAAAAGTAGGAAAATAAATATTTGTTTCGCGGTTTGCAAATTGTTAATTTGTGAAGTTGTTTATTTATTTGTAAGCAAGATTTGTTATGTAAGTAAAGATTTATGAATTGTAATTGTGGTAAAAATTATAAATAATTATATTAATGGGTTATAAGAAAAATTACTAAACAACTAGTGTATATTAATGTAAGTTGCAATTGTTTTACTTGTAAATTATATATGTTTAATGGTAATTTGTTAGAAACTTTTTTATACATTGTACTCTATATAATTTCTTTGCTATGCGCCTAGATAGCTTAGCTGAATTGGCATTTGATTTGTTTGTAAATGGTAATTGGTAAATATAATTACTTTAACTAGGGTGAGTACTTTGTTTTTGCTACATCCCAACAAACACAAGACTGACGGCAACTTGACGGACCGGTGCTGGAGGCGCCTGTAGAACGATAGGCTCGGGGGAAATGATCCGTACCGTTGCCGGGGGATTTACGAATCTCCGACGGGGGATCCCGTAGTGTGTACCCTTTTGAGGGCCGGTGACGGTTGGATGGGAATCGACCCGAAACCGATTTTCCTCTAGCGTCCCGGAACTGGACCGCCGATTCGTAACCACAAGTAACAGAAATCTGCATCAGAATTATGGATTTGAAAGGGAAGGCGAAGATTAAATTAAAGAGACTTTTCATAAATATTTAATTCACTTTTATGAAACTTCTTTTGCACGAAAAATTCACATAATTTTCCTTGTATGAAAAGATTGTATTATATCAGAAGTATACGGCTGACATAATATAATCTTTCGGTTATACTATGTGATATATGCATAATATATATCATCTATATATTTAAGTTACTAAGCCGACTTTTTGGGCAGTCCGTGAGAGAAAACTACTGCATCAATTTACTTCATTTTGGTCTTAAACGAAAGATTATAATCTGTTGATTTGTTAAATTTGGTTTTCATGACAGCAATTTCTATTAATTAGCGATAATTTACAATTTACAATTGATTTTTACGCATGCTCAGTGGCATGTTTAAATGATAAACACGTTTATTCCGAGAAGTCTCTCTAGATCTATCTCTGCCTTATTTATTTTTATGATAATTATATTTGTGAAATACAACAATAAACCTCATGGAAATTGTTTATTTCATGCTGTTTAATTAGCGATAATTTACAATTTAAAAAAATTGCCAAACCTAGACAAAAGTACCAAACCTAGACAAAAGTAACCTTTTACCAAACCTAGACCTTTTACCAAACCTAGACAAAAGTAAGGGCGTTAAAAATCTTATTAAATACAAGCATTTTAAGGATGCTACACGAAAGTATTTTACACTTAATGTTATATGATTTATTAAAAGTTTATTACATTACACGTAAAATACTTTCATATGTAATACATACGATATGTAATACACTTGTATATAACTCTCTTTCCCACTTTTTCATTGCATGACGGTTTATGTGTTTGGTTCAATAGCTTCAATAAATCCATGGCATTAAAAATTCGTGAACAAGTACTTCATTTCCTACAATTATAAATTAAGTACGTAACGACAACTAATAACAATTGTTATTAGTTGTCTAACTTTGGACAAACATAATTAATATACATAATCATGAATCAAACATAATCTGTTAAGGAAAATTTTATTACAGTATGTAAGAGAACACACGAAATGGATCCATTACCCTATAACTAATCATAACTAGAATATGCAATCTCACTCTTGTTTCAATTTGTTACCCGAGATATGCTCTGTAATATTAATTATTTTACTTCAAAGTTGTGGGCATTTATCCTGGACATTTGGCATACACACTGCAAGATTTGTTAGCCACTTTTCTATAGGAGCATCTAGTGAGTGAACCAACGTTGCTAACTATCAGGGGATAGTTCAGAAACATCGAAGCTTCAGCCGAGACTTGAATCGAGACCTATATGATGGCAGCTTGTTTTGGGAACCACTATACAGCGTGGCTAGCAGACAATCTATAATGATATGAGAAAGTTACTTATAAGTATACATAGATGAAAAAAAATTGTTCTTTCATAAATATTATGTACAGAAACATGTACATGAGATTTCACAAGCAAATTCTCTTTGGAAAACTAGAGTCATAATTATAGCCTTCAAGAGAACATCAACTAGTATTAGAACTGTAATATATTGTACAAATACTCTTAAAATACTAAGATAACTTTATTGATTCTAGTAGCAAGCTTAACATACTTAACGATACCGCATGGCTTATTGCCAGTTATACATTCGGTAGCCGATTACAGTAATATAGACAAGGTTACAGTGAACATTGAGTTATTAGAGATATTACAAGAACTAAAGCTAAGTGTCCACTTGAGAGAAAATCTCGAGAGAAAGTCTCGAGATTAATCTTAGGGGGTTGTCCATTTGAGATCACTCACGCTCTCGAGACAGGTTCGTGAGACTCGATGGTCACTGTAGTCTCGAGAGCTGGAACATTTTTTTGTCGACTTGGGAGTGAACTCGCAGTCAGTTCTGTGATTTGATCGCAGTTTGTTTGTTTTTCTTCTTTCAAAATGGATTCGCGTCAGGCCCTTGCTTTTGTAATTGCCTATAAAATTGCGAAAAAGCGGAAAGTGAAAAAAAAAAGGAGTGTTGGGTGAGAAAATGGATGGATAGAAGAAATGAATTAGGAGCTTGTTCTACACTAGTAAATGAGTTGCGGTTGGAAGACGCACAACAGTTCAAAAATTTTATTCGGATGTCTGCAGTGCAATTTGAACTGCTGCTAAATTTGGTAAAACACCAGATTGTGAAACAAGACACAAAATTTCGCGATGCAATTCCTGTACATGACAGATTGATGGTAACCCTTCGTTTTCTTACTTCAGGTAAGCATATTCAAGCGAATATTCAAGTACAGTAGATTCCCGCTACATATTTTAGCTATTTTTTTATGAATACTTTTTTTATGAATTTTTTTCTTTTTTTATGAATACATCTTTTCCTTCAGCTTAATTTTATTATCAATACTACAAACTGCATACGTAGATGCAAGTTTTTGTAGATTAAATTTTTAATTTACTAAATTTTAATTAGTATTTTTTTTAAATCCCGTTCGGATTAACCGGATGTCCGGACCATCGGGGTTCCGATTACTGGGACTCTATTGTACTCACCTCTTGAATATTGGATTTTTTGAATAGTGAGTATACATAACTATGAATTTTCAGGAGATGCTTATTGTAGTCTGCAGTACCTTTTCCGCCTTCCACCTTGTACAATTGGAAGAATAGTTCCTGAAGTATGTCAAGCTATTTATGATAATTTAAAGGAAGAATATTTGAAGGTATGTGTAAAAAGTATTAGTGAGCAAATTATAAATTAAAAAGTTACTTTATTTTTATTATGAAACTACAAAACAGAAACATAAATATTTACACTTTATAATAAACTAGTACAAAAGGAATTGAAAAATTCTTGGATTGTTTGAGTCTCAGCACTTGATGGAGGAAGGTTCTTGTCAACAGCGATAGTTGGTGATGCAATTAGGGAAGGTGTAGTACTTGAATTTGAAGAGGATGGTACATTGGACCAGTTGTTTTTTTTCGGAGGATGAAGTATTTGCATTTGAAGAGGATGATACGGTGGACCAGTAGCTTCTTTCATCTATATCAGAAATAAGTGCTATCGATTTACGAATAACACTTTTTAATTGCCCTCTGTAAAAATCTGGTTTTAAATTTTTCAATTCCAACGCTACGTATTTTCCAAAGCGATCCAAATCGTCTTTCGGCTTTTTAATAATTTCTATTGCTTCCTTTAGAATGTCATCCTCATCTTGAGTTTGTGATTTTTTTTTGCAAGGGATTTTTCTTTATTTTTTTTTTTTTTGGCTCACTTTCTATTTGATCATCCTCCAAAATTTCCGAGTTGTCCAGGGTGTTATTCTGAAAAATTAGGAACACAATCTAGCAGGTGTGAACAATAAAATCTTTATTTTGATTCGAAAATAAATTATTTATTTTGTTTTTCTACCAGAAAAATGAGAAATATTTTTCCTCCAATTTTTACGGGTAAAAATTGGAGAAAAAAATATTTCTCATTTTCTGGTAGAAAAACAAAATAATTTGTTTTCAAATCAAAATAATTAATGTAGAAGATCAAACAAAAACTTAGTCTCAAAATTAGTTTAAAATAATTAATGTTTCTAGAAATAATAAGGTAATCATATCTAAATAAAATCGTTTAATTTTTTTCAGCCACCTTCAACTGCTGAAGAATTGAAGGAAAACGCAGATCAATTTGCATTAAAATGACAATTTCCACATTGCTTCGGAGCTATTGATGGGAAGCATATTACAATGGTTGCACCTGCGAACTGTGGAAGCCTTTACTACAACTATAAGCAGACACACAGCATTGTTTTGATGGGAGTAGCAGATGCCAATTATAAATTAATTTATGTTGATGTTGGTTGCAACGGTAGAATTTCTGATGGAGGTGTCTTTACTAACTGCTCCCTACACGATGCTTTGGAAAGCAAGCAGTTACCGCTTCCTGAACCAGAAGCATTACCCCAAAGATGTTTGCCAGTTCCGTACATAATGGTAGCTGACGATGCCTTTGCGATGACATCATACATGTTAAAGCCCTATGGGTACCGAAATCAACCTACACCAAACAGAATTTTTAATTACCGACTAAGCAGGGCTCGTCGTATTATAGAAAATGTATTTGGCATTACTTTGTATTATAGAAAATGCATTTGACATTACTTTGTATTATAGAAAATGTATTTGGCATTTTGGTCTAGTAAATTCAGAGTTATCCGAAAACCAATAAATTGAGCACCTAATAAAGTAAAAGATGTTACTCTGGCAATATGTGCATTGCATAACTTTTTGATTTCCACTACGAAATATTATTTGTGCCCTGGTTCAGTTGATTTTGAAGATCCTGGTACACATGAAATTGTAAATGGCGAATGGCGGAATGAACCTCCACCAGAAGAATCATTGTTTCCAATACAAAGGGGCCATCAGCGAAATTATACAGTCTCTCAAAAAGATGTGAGAGACGAATTTAGAGAATATTTTATGACAACTGCTGGTGAAGTTCGCTGGCAATATCGATTAATCTCTAGAATAATAATAATTATTTTTTAATATATAATTTTTATTATTCAATTTTTTAAAATTTTTATTATTCATATGTAATTTTTGTTATAATTTTATGGTAAATAAAATAATTAATTAAATAATTGAATAATTCTGTTTATTTAACAAAACATTACATTACAATACAATACAAAATTTGTAATAATACTTACGGCATATTTATCAGGAGAAAGATTAATTTTTTCTCGACTTTTTTTTTCACTTCAACAGTTATGAATTTTATATCGTTTTAAAGAAGAAATTGAGATCTACAAAATAAAAAAAATCCTATCTCAATACGACCAGTATTACCGAAGTTATAGCGTATTGAACAATCTTTCGTACGGCTTATTAAATAATTTTTTGGTCGATTCCATAGGTTGATTATTTAGGAAATATTAAACCAATTCGTTAAGAGTGAAAAACATTGAATTAAATTAATAAATATACTCACAACGTTTGACGTAGATTTTGTTGGTGTGAAGCTAGGCACAATGAACTTTAATGCAGAGAAAAACTTCCATTTACTATCGTATCTGTCATCTCCACCATCACCACTCTTCAGTCTTTTCATTTTTTGCATTTCGTGTGATACCTAAAAAGTTAAGAGTGACAGCAAATTTAATTAATCAGTTAAGTGGCAGCGAATTTGGGTTAGTTCAATTTGATAAATATACATACCTGGTTACGTAAGTTATGAATCTTCCGCTGTACTTCATTCCCATCACAATTTTTAAATTTTCTTGCAAATTCTTCGAACACGCTCATTTTTTTTCCCCGATTCCTGTAAAATTTATGTGTAACATTCCATAAAAACTCCTCTTCCTCAAACAGATGGATTAACTCAAACACTTCATCATCTGTCCACTCTCTTTTATCGGGTAAAACCTTCTTTTCACTCATTTTTAAAGAACATGTAAAGAATAATATTATTTGCCGATTTATTGCGAAATAAAAAATGAATAAATAAAAGCGCGGGAAATCAAGGGCCTGTTCACATAGGAGTCCGATAACGGAAGCGTTAAAGTATTGAAATATATTTGACCAATGACAAACCTCCAAATGATTAGCAACGAAATTTGTAACGCCTCCCATAGTCTCAGCTCTGACAAAAATCTTCAAACAACGACAGAAGCCGGCCACTCACGTAGACCTCCGTCATCTGGGACGGCGGGAATTTTCGCGGCTCGGATACCTGGCATCAGCCACTCACGGGGACTCTCGGTGTCTGAGGCGCCGGATATTTTCCGTCTCGTCCACCTGCCTTCGCCAATTCGTGATGCCCGATTTAGCTCAGTTCGATGTTATTTTAATAACATCGGCACAGTGAGTTGGCAAAACTTCATGATTTAATACAATTTTATAAAATTATACCATTTTCTTTACTTTTTCTTTTTATTAATTAATACATTTAATAAACTAAAAAATAAAGATGTTTACTCAATGATAATAATTGTCGTATTGCATCAGTTATTTATTCCACGTGGCTCTCCAAATCCATACTACCCTCTTCATTATTCAATAATATATCTAAATTGTTATTTATATTTAATTTTGAAGAATGGAATGTAAGAAATCTTAAAAAAAATGAAGTCGATACTACAATTAGAACCGATTTTATGGCCAAATGTATAAAGCTAATAGTACAGTGATTTTTAGAAAATTAAACTTTAAATGGCTTTTTCTGAAAACTTATTTTTCAAACTTGTGCGCACTATTTCTTCAAAACTAATGGTCACAAATTGCTAAAATTTTGTATACAAGATATCTAGTATGTTTATATAATTTCCACCTAAATTTACGTAAGTACGTAATATTAAATTTTACAGCATTTTTTTAAAAAAAATTTTATGATATTTCTTGTACATTACGATGCTTTTAAATATATATTTATGTGAATAATATATATTTAAAATACATATTATAAATATATATTTATGTGAATGTTTTAAAAATATATTTATGTGAAATAGGGTAGTTATTTTAGGTGTAGATTAAAATATTACCTACGGATAGAATACATACAAATAATTTAATATATATATCTCATATTTAAAAAAAAATCTGCACGCAGTGTATTCATTATTCATAAAACATTAACTTTTGTTTTATATAAAATAATTTCTAATAATCTCCCAATAATTCTGCTTTTGTTTTCTATTAGATAAAGCTTTGTACATTTCACTCTAAAAAATTGGTTTAAATTAATTACAAATTAACTGTTTGACAACACATTAAGCTTGGTAGTAAAATTGTTAAATTTGAAAAATTGTTTATTCATAAAAGTGCCTGACTAACCATGATAAAAAACTGTATTAAAAATAATTATTGGAAATATTATGTTTTCTGTGACATTAGTTGGGTTTTCTCCTGGCATTGCACATTCTACGGGAACAGAAGAAGAATCGTCTATCAAATCTTCATTCATGTCTTCAACGTTACTTGAAGATTGCCTTATAGTTTCCTCGCTTCTCGTAAATAGTAGGTGCTCATAGTACCACAACTTGGGTTTAGATAACTCCTCCGTACCTGCCCCGCTCTTGGAAGACGCCGCAATTTTTTTCATTTCTTTGCGGAATGATCCCCTCATGGAGTGCACCTTTTTTTTAACCCAAGATATATCCGCACTTGGATTGATTTTTTGGGAAAACTTCGCTAAATCTTCCCATGCCTCTTGCCGTAAAATATTATTGGAATAATCTTCTGATTTAACCTTCCATAGGCACGGTAATTTTCTATACAGTTCAATGAACGATATTAAAAATTCGGGATTAAAGAATAATTTTTCAGCTTCCATTATGTTCGAAAACATGCGGTAAACTGCCGGCTAACTTTCAGGCGCCTGGTATCTAGCGTACAGTACCCCACTCACGGAGACTTCCGGCGCCAGGAATTCGGTCTGGACTGAAATTCTAGACACAACATTTTTATCATCTGACGTCTCACCAAGACACCCCACTGACGGAGACTTTTGGTGTCTGAGGTACCAAAAGCCCGTCATCACAGATGACGGAAGTCTACGTGAGTGGCCGGCTTTAGTCTCGAGAGCAGAAATGAGCATGTCCACTTGTGACAGCTGCAATCTCTGATACTTGCACCTGCTTGTCGCCGAGACTGCTCTCAGGCCCCTATCCATTTGTGAGTCTAGTGTCGAGACTACTGTCGAGACTGTTTTGTCACAAATGGACACTTAGCTTAACATTATATTTTCCTTATTTTTGAATTCAAAAAGAAATACAAAAAGTATATTCAATACATTGTCATTAAACTGTTGATTGTAGTAGAAATACCATTTAAGTTTCAAAGGATAAATTTGTCATACTCATTATGCCATTCTCGTAGTATTAAATCAGCGAGCTACAAATTCTCTGCTTCAGAAAACAAAAATATAATAAATAATAAAGCTAAAAAATTGCATTAACAAAATAAGAGCTGAATGTAAGCAAATTCTCCTGGAACTGAGAAATCTACGATTACGGAGTGTGAGTATAAAAAAAAATCCAGTAAATTATGATTGATTCTCCGGTGCATTCCGCTGGCAAGTTCCGTAAATGCCTGTAAATACTAAAATGTCTGTAGTGATTATTGTTAGTCACATAAGCACAGATCACGCATTTATAATTTTTTGTCCCCCTCTCCTACCCCCACCCCCCACCCCAAAAAAGAATAAAAACCATATGCAGTTGCTCAAACTATTGATAAATTTTAGGAGAAAACAATTAATAACACAAATTTAGAATTATAATGTGAAGCATGTTACTGTACTTCCTCAGGGACTCTTTAGGGGGTACTGTACTGATCCTCTGATGTTTCGAACCCAATATCGAGTCAGTGGGAAAGTTATTTCGAAATTGCAGTTTCACATTTTAATATTTTGAAAAAAAAATTGCATAAGATACCCGACAAGGCTCGGTTGTGAACAACGTATTGCCTGCTAGGATCTGCGGAGCTGCAGTAGAATTGGTTGGCTTCGTCACTACTTGAACTATGACATCATGGTGCAATGTTACCCCTGACGTAAGCTGCTGAAACAATAGAGCCTTTTACACGTACGCTCTTTCGCGAGTGCTTGGAGCGTATGAGATTGCGTGCGGGAAAACTTGCAGTACGCTCCAAAGCAGCTTTCCCTTCCTCTCAGACACGTTCACACGTGCACTCAATCGGGCGAGATTGTGGTTTCACGCGGGAAAGAGCGTACGTGTAAAGGGTGCTATTGTTTAATTGCAAAGACGTAAGTTGGTCGAACCACCGATCTAAATTATTGTTAAATCTTCATGCTACTAAGCACAGATTTATTGATTTTTCTTTGATAAAGTTTCAGCGCAAGATATTCAGAGAGGAAAAATACAGAAATACCATCCTAATTGGATACCCATTACTACAACTACTACACATTAATAGTTACTACACATTAATTGATCAGAATGCAAGCAGCTTTTGCAGAACAGCACATTCTATCCACTTGTGTTTTTTCCCACTTCGTGACGTATGTTGCCCATTACTTGTAGCCGCGTTATTGTAGACCCTTTGATTATGATTATTTTCAATCAAATTGATTTGTGACGTCAGTAGTTTCTCAAAGCTAAACCGAATTTTTAAATTGTCAAAATGTTACAGGATATAAAACTGCATGACTAACAGAAAACATTCTTGACGACAAGAGCACCGAGTTTTTATCATTTTTGTGGTCTGGATTTTTATCTTACTGATGTTCGGATGTTAAGCCTTTTTGTGAGTAACTTTACAGAACTTAGCAGTCATGTAAGTAGAAATCTAAAGAAATATGAAATATACAGCTGTCTTGAGCAAATTTCTACATTTTTTCGCTTAGGGAAATTTATAGTTTTTTAAATACGCTAAACTATACAGCTTTTATGAAATAGAATATGAAAATAAACTATAGTAGTAATAAATAGCTCCTTGTGAATGCGTTATCGGATTTTGAAACTAAATTGTTAGGATCTACTATATTAATTCATTTCTGAATTTCAAAGACTTATTATTCTTGAAGCGTACTCTTAATTTCTAAAAGAAGACATAGAAATGCGTAATTAGCCTTTATAGTATAACTGAATTGTCTTAATCCCACGTTCAGATATGTTTCAAAATAAGTGTTCATAACCTTAAAACAATTATTGATGGTATATTGAAGAAAATTCCAAATTTCTTTTCCCCAATGCGGAGGCACTTGTCGTCAAACATTCGCCTATACTACGCCGCAATTTTTACTGCCCATTTTATTGTGGGGGAACCATATAGGCGGACAGCAGTACCCAGAGCCTGACTAAGGCAGGGGCATACGGGGCAATTGCCCCGGGCCCCCACATCAGAGGGGGGCCCCCAAATCGAATAGAAAGTTTATTTTACGTTTATTTTAAAGTTTTTATTACTTTTTTGAGATTTTGAATTGTTGAGAATGAAAAATCACGGAAATATAACGAATAAATTTAAATAGCATTTTTGTCAAATTTTGGCTCTTCAGATGTGCTATATCCCTTTTAATGATGGACATAGAATTGTCAGAAAATCAATAAAATGGACAAAATGATATTTCGTCTGACCATTGGATGGGGGGGGGGACTTTATAGTTATTTTAGGTTCTATTCAATTTTCTTGTTATATATCTATAATGAGGTGAAAAATTTAAATACCTCCATAAAGTTCGGTTCTTCATTACTGAAGTAGTGAAGCAGAGGGGGCCCCCCAAAGAAGTTTTTGCCCCAGGCCCCAATTAGGCTAAGTCGGGCCCTTGCAGTACCCCCTATGAAGGGACGACACGAACGGAGGCATTTTTCGTGGCGCGACGCCAGGATTCGATCCGAGCACCCTCAGCACCGAAAACCAGCGCGCTGTACGACTGAGTCGCCACAAGCCCAAAATTCCAAAATATATTGTATCTGATATTGCTTTCTGTTGATTTTCATTCCTGCCATTGTAATGTTTTTTAAGTCTACTGCTGCTTGAATGATTACTAATGTGGTATAAGAAGGACATGTTTCCCCCGCTTGAGATAAGCAAGGTTTTTCCATTTTTTTTTCTTTATTATTATACATTTGATAGCTTTTGGCTATGATATGAGCACGAAAAACGCTTCACTAGTAATGCATTACTCATTAACTAACGATTCTAATCTTCTCCCGAAGCTATTGTTTCCAGTTAATGTTTTTTTAATTGTGTACTTTGCTTGTATGATGGTAGGCTCCTTATTAATACTTAGCAGCTATATTTCGAAAGGAGAAACCGAAAACATTTCTTCCCCGTTGTAAAAAGTGCTATGTATGAAGCTGCTGTGTCAATGTCTGCGTGTATGTATATCTACTTAAACGTGTCATACTGACAACAGAGCATTTATGCAAGTTTTTTAATTTTTTGTAGGTGGAGTTTGATTAGTGGACTAGTGATCCTATTAATTATGATTATTGGCGCGTGTATTGGCTATGTTTCAGCATTTAGAAGCCGTAAAAATGAAGAGAATGATTTTAGATTACGAGTAGCACAAAACCAACCAGGAGTTCTGACAAATGCTACGTCAGGAACGGTAATTATTTTTATATTCTTTATATGATCAGCTTTCAGTATACTTTCGTACACGACATTATTATTATGGACTCGCGTTAATAATTAAAATTTTAAAAAATGCTGCCGTGTAAACTCAAATTCAAATACAGCTTACGTAACTTGAGGATGAGGCTTACTGGAGTTTACTTTAGTAGTGTTGCTAGATGTTAATCCCTTTTGTTTAGATATCAGAATTAAGCATAATAAAATAACCATATCCCTCTGCTATATGCTCGTTTGACTCTCGCCAGAATGGTAAACTGAATACTAAAATTTTCGTTTGTGTACCCCAAAACTCTTTAACAAATGAAACACCACACACAGAATGACTGAACCATTATTCCCTCTTGTGAGGGGACAGCGCAGGAAACATCCTCGCCATTTGCCATAGCTAAGATTGCAACAAGAGCCCCCACAGTGGAAGTTATCTACGCTAACCAAAATACGAGGAAAGCTCAATACTGAAAGTTGCGATTAGTTAGTAATATCATAAATGGAAAAATTCATTTACGTTTAGTTTTTCCCTTTTTTAAAGCTCAACGATCATTTTTCTTTCATGAAATAATTGAACCCTCAAAAATTGGCAAATACGTGGAGGGGAAGGATGTTTGAACTTTTGAGATGTTGAATTTTGCTAGTATCAGGCAGTAAGCCCGACTTGAAATCATTTTTTTTCTATTGTTGATATAGGTAACAGCATTGAGTTTTTTGTCTTCAATATAAAGGTATTTTCATCTAATCAACCAAGTGAATTTAAACGTCATTTTTGTCCCCCGATGTGAATCCTTTTCAGAAATTCCCAATCCTTGACAAATGAGTAACTGAGGAGCTATCATTTACTCATTTTTCTGAACTAACAGATATGCGAAAGAGTAAGACCATGGTTTTCTTTAACTATTTAAAGAACTGAAAAAAAAATCATAAAATAAAAAGTTTAAGATTGGACAAAAGCATGCTCTTTAAACCTAAAGAACACTTGATGGCACCGGGCCCTCACAAACGATGCTAATAGCCGTCTTCCAGTAGAGAAAAAAAAATAACTGCAGAAAAAATCCTTACAAGCAAATTCCCTTTGGAGGCAAAATTATTGAATTAACTTGCAAATTAGCCTCTGACGATAGTGTTCTCTTTAATGAAACAGTTCCAGTTTTAATTATATACGCAGTCCTCGTGCGCTGACTTTCTAAAAGGGTATAAGAAGTTTATACTTGTCCAACTCTATTTATCTTTTACAATCACATTTTTTAGAAAATCCTTTTTCACTTAAAAAAGATAAATACAGTTAATACGGAGTCTAACCTTCCTGAAATACCTTTCATAGAGCCGTACATTTCAAAGCTACAACCATAAAGATTCATCAGACATCCCTTTTACCTACTTATGTTATCACAGTAGTTCGTAGACTGATGAGCTTTAAACTTTTTACTTAGTATTTTGAGCTTCTATCATCATATGGTCATTCAAGCGAAAAAACACAAAGTACAAAAAAAGTTTAATGAACATAAACATTTGTATGTAGTATGCGAAATATCCCTACCGTATTGTAAAAAATATTGAGATTCTCCCTTTGGGGGCAGTATAAGTATATGAGAGTTTAAGGCCTCAATTAAAGAAAAGTTTGGAAACTGTGCTCTGTTTAAGGGTCTTATTACAAAGTTGGTTTACAATTAAAAAAGAAAGTTAAAACTATTTTGAGATTTCAATTCTAAATTCAGGTATTGTCGTAAATCAGAAATATTATTCTGTTTTAATTTTTGAAATCATAAGTGATTATGATAACCTGCACTTTTAATGTTTTATGAATAAAACTGGAAAAGGATTTCATCTAGTATTTACTCGATCCAGTCCTTGGTGCAAGGAATAAAATATTCAGAATTTCTTTAAGGTAATTAACTAAAAATGAGATGGTTTCATTGATATTCATTTATTAAAGGTATGTGCGGATTTCATTTTAAAAGTTATCACCTGCATTTCAGTGCATTTATCATTAAATGCAATAAGTATGTATACAATATGTTTACTAGTTATTGTTCTGCAAGGTGTTTTCTTGAATAACTAGAGGTCCAGAAATTAAGCCTAGATTGAATGAACACATTGCTGAAGACCATAAATGGTAAAACTCTGATCTCAATTTCTTTAATTCTTATCACTAATAACGAACAAAATCATCTTTTAGTTGTCTGAACAGTCTGTTTCAAGCGCTCCTGTAACAATCATCGTTTCACCAAGAGACCTGGAAAGAATAACTCAAGAAATGAAGAATCCCCCAGCTTATGAAGATTTACCTCTACCACCTCCCTATGAGATTGCTATAACGTATGAATAAATTTTTAAGTGAGTGTATAATCTTAAAAGATTTCGACAAGTAAATTCTGCAAGAAATTTTCTTTGAACATACAATATTTTTTGTGTATTTGTGAAAATAAAATGTCACTTTAATTTATCTTTTTGTATCAAAGCCTTAATGAACTATGCGATTTGAAATTGGAACCCCCCCCCCACATACACACAAAAAAAAAAAAGTGTATCCAGAAGTCTTGTGAATAAAGAGCTATTTGTTTTTATGTCCCTTATAGAATTTGAAACCTCGTCAATACAATCTAAAAACGGAGTAATATGTCGAGTAATTTAATACAATATGAATTAACTGGATAGGTTTTAGAGGAGCATATAATCTACAGCGTATTTAATGTAAATGTGTCGGTTGCTGTAAAAACCTTTCTAATGAAAATTACTCTGTAAAGGAGACCGAAAATTCTTTGTAAAAACTCAATGATTTCAAACTCCTGTTTAGCGTGAACCCGCACACACAAGCACTACTTTCCTGATTTCACCAATACCGACACTAGAATAAAAACCGTGTGCGGACAATATTTGAACTAACATTATATCAATTAAACCCCCCCCCCCCCCAAAAAAAAAATAAATAAATAAATAAATTAAAAAAAATACAAATAAATATTTAAGAAATCGTGATATTACTATAACCATTCACAAAACGCTGATCGATCAATATTGTTATAGTAACGTATAGTAAAGTAACAGAACAAAATCTCGCGAATTGCAAATCCGTCTTTAAGTAAAGTAAAAGATAGCATAGATAACATGACTAATTGGGAATGAACTGGAATTTCCTCGCTCGTTAGTTAAGATATCCTAAGGACCGCCACTGAAATGAATAATTCATGTAATTTTGAATTTTCATGGGAATAGCAATCTAAATTGCTTCATTGAAAATCATGTCAAAGTTTTCGCATTCAAAATGCCCAACAACAGATTTAGTTGAGCGCATTTCTAGAGAAAAGATTCCTTTCTGCAAAATTGATAATTTTGCAGAAAGTCCATGCGAAAAAATTCCAGATCAGATATAAACTGCATAATTAAAGTTTTCTAACGCAGATGAATTTGCTGTTGATACCGTCTTATTCACGCGAGTGATTTGTTCTTGTAGGTAACAAATATCATCTTGTATTTTCTTGGACAATCTGTCCTGATATCAGTCAAGGTGTTACGTTGTTGGAACTGTAAAGCCTCTTATGCGCCGATTTCACGGAGATATTACGCCATTTTTAGTGTATAAAGCGGAGAGTCCAATGACTTTAATAGCGACATTTCCGGAGAGTTGTTTAAAAAAATTTCAGATCTGAAAAAAAAAATTATTTTATAATATCATTAGCACTCATGAAACAGGACTCTTCTAACGTGCTATTCCCTATAAAACGCTGAGCGAATTGAAATGGGGGAAGGTAGAATCTTTAAGGCTAAGCGCCCACTGGCGATTATTTCAAAGCAACTTTTTAATCACAAAAATGAAACCCGTTGATTCTTACACAAGTGCCCATTGGAGATTTTTTAGTTGAGGCAACTAAAAAATTTCAACATGTTCAATTCTATGGGTGATGAAACTGTTGCCGGTGAAAATAGATCACGTAGGACAGCGCTCACTGGTGATTTAGTTGCTTGCAATAGATCTGATCGAAGCAAATCATAGAGGGCGTTTTTGGCTAGTCCAGGGGTCGGCAACCTTTTTTACTAGGAGGGCATATTTCAGAAATTCGGCAGTTCGGCGGGCACCGCTGGTTGAAGAAGAGGAGGTAGGGTTAATATTTAAACATGAAAAATATTAATGCGACATAAATTTTCAATATTTAAATTCAAATTTTAATATAAACAAAATAATTGCAAAATTGGTAATTAATGCGGTATCTGACATTGCAAATCTGCGGCCAACTCTTTGTAATGTGGCACATAAGTTGAATTCCCAGTTCTCGGGCATTTTTCCAAATGAGTGTTAGGGAGGCTTGATCGGTACTTTGATTTTCAGTATTCCCTATTGGGAAACAAAGATTCACAAGCATATGTCGACGCGCAAAGTGAGTTCAATTTCAGAGCAGGAAAGAAAGCTGACTCACAGAGTAGGGAGAGCGACCCTGTAGAGAGAGCAGGCTGCTCAGTTTTTGATTTTTACGGTTTCAGGATTTAAAATTTTTTTTACTAAAATAATTCATCACAACTATGAGCGTTTGTTGTTTAAATAACTAAAATTTAGCTGTTTCAACGGCGGGCACTTTAAAATTGCTTCGCGGGCACCGCGTTGCCGACCCTTGGGCTAGTCCGATTCACAAAGAGTTGGCAACATATTTTCTTTTATCTTTGCTCCCTTCGTTCAAGAAATTTAACGAAGATAAAAAATTCACTGCTCGAACCGAGATAATGAACGTTATGAGCCGTGTTCGTTTGTCAGGGAGTCACCACGATGAAACTCCGTTTAGAAACCCATTGTTTCGGGAGCAAAACGGTTGGAATAACAATTCATTATATAGCAACACTTCGCATTATCCTGTGCAATATTATTATTCACGATTTTCTGTGGGGCAAATTGAAAACCCCTTGCAACCTGGAACTCCGAAACACAAGAGGCATGGGATAACGAGTCAGAAGCTTCATCCTTTTTACCTTTGTAATAAAATATATGTATATTAGTTTAAAACAATTTTTCTTAAAATTATTTGCAAAAAAATATTTGTAATATGTATTTTATTTCAATAAACTTGCAAATTTTCAAGAAAATCTTTTTACTTACCTTAAAGTCACAGCTAATCTTTCCTGCGGTGGTATAGCCAAACGCAATCTTGTATTTTGGTAAGAAATACTGGGCCCCACTAATAATAGGTTGTCGAAACTTTCAACACTCATCCGAAAGTAGTTGAAAAATTTTGTTGAGTATACTCTTAAATCTTCAAATAATTTATAAAATTGCCCATCAAATAATCTCCTACTTATTATTGGATGGACCCAAAATCTTCTGTGGTTTTGTTTACGCTTTCGCCTTGGAGCGAGGGCACAAACACATCCAGCTTCCACGAAATCCATTTTCAGACTGAGATCAAAGCAACTATTTAGTCCCCAGTGTGCGCTTTCCGAAGGTATCCGGCAACTTTCAAGTGACTAAACTGTTTAATCACCCAAATTAAAAGTTGCCAGTGGGCCCCTGGCCTACTAGTTTCACTGAAAGCGAATATGGAAGGCAGATTAAAAGAGCGTTTTGTGATAGGGATATCAACGAGAGAAGCCTCGTTTGAAAGAACTGGACTTCAGTCTCCTTACCACCGAAGGAAATTAAGATAAAAAGGTATGGATGACTTTCCAAAACATATCAGAGGGGCTGGCGAACTTAACAAGCCTTTTTTTTTTTTTTTTTTTGGGGGGGGGGGGGGAAGAAGCTTCAACAGTTCATGAACTATGATACTATATCGCATCTAATGAATATCCTTCAATGCAATGCATATTTTTTATATCATTATAACACAACTATGGGACATAATGCCAGTCTATGGGCATGAGAGAGATCCTAACATTTGATATACTTTACCACCAGTTAGTTTAAAATAAACTTGTTCCAGGAAAAGAAAGAAAGCCTAATAAGCTGTTGAATTGGCCAAAACCATCAATGAATAAGGTGTAAAAGGAGTGAAACACGTCGTGGGCTACCATCAAGGAATGGTCATGTGGTGACCAGAATACGTCAGAGTTGCGCAGTCCCTCAGAATTGCATCGGACACGTCTGCTAGACACGTCTCCTAGACACGTCTGCTTTGCGCGATTTGCGCTTGGCCGGCTTGCATTCCGGAGAGGAGCATTGCCGATGGAGTGAGCGAGCGGTATGCCGATGACAGGGGCGGCTCCAGTCCAGAGTTGTTTTTTTTGGGGGGGAGGGGCAACGTCGGTTCTTAGGGATATATATATATATATATATATATATATATATATATATATATATATATATATATATATATATATGGGGAGTAGGGTTTTCGATTTTGAGCAATTTTTTTAAAACCCGGGTTTTGGGTTTGACCGGGTTTTTTTATTTAAAACCCGGGTTTTACCGGGTTTACTTAGTTGGTTCTAGGGGTAAATAACAAAGAACTAAAATAATAAATAGTTTATAAGATGCATTTAATTTATTTCGGAATTTCAAATATAAAAAATAACAGTAAATAAATTTAATGTTAATTAACATATACATATATGTATAACATAAATAAAAATGGTACAAATACCTCATTTTTTATAAAACTGCCTTAAAACCATCATTGCACTCAACGTATCATCATTGAGTCGGCTTCTGAGTTTATTAGAAAAGAGACCCATTACAGAAAATACTCGTTCTGCTTCCACCGAAGTGGGTCGAATTGTTGTTAAAGACCTGTAAAGTTTATCTAGCATTTCAGGTCGGCTTTTTGTTGCCCGAAACAACTCAATTTCTTTTCTTATGATATATGCACCAGATTTTGATTTTTTATGATTTTCCTTATTATCATTCTCCTGCAGAAACATACTAAGCTCATCAGATAGGGACATCTGTTTAGTACAAGCACCATTACTCGTAACATCACCTTCAATTCCATCTTTAACCCTCACCTCAACTGCTATTTCTGGTTCAAACTCTGAGCCATTATCATTTACGTTGAATAGTCGTTTTATTGAGGTTGTTGCCAGATCAAATATTTTGTTTTTAAAAATTTTACTACCAAACTCATCATATGATTCATTGACGAAATCGGGATTTTTCAAAAATTTAATGAGATGAGCCAGCTCTGTGTTTCGACGCTCTTTGAATCGAATTTCAAATTTTTGAAGTAGAGCATTCGCAATAGGAGTGTTTAGATTTCTTAGCTTATTCACTGTAAATGCTAATACTTTTTCAGAGAGAATAAGATCGGCATCTTCTTTACATGAATATTGCACTGCGACTTCAAGGGGAGTAAGCGCATCACATAATTCTTTAATCTTGTCTAATTCCTGATTATTGAGATCAAATTGATAATCTAGTTGAAGCATTGCAATTTTAACTTCTTTCCTCATCTCATAAAAACGTTGCAGCATTTTAAAAAGAGAATTCCATTGGGTTTTACAGTCCAGCAAAAGATTCTTCTCTTTACCAAAGGTTTTATAAAGTCTGTGGTTGCAGATTTGTATCATTACGAACAGGGGACTTTCGGAACATTTTGACCATTTTCCTGACTTTTACAACGATCTTCTGAAGCTCAGGAATAAATATTGTTTGGTTGTCCTTGTACTCGGTGGGTTCTTCAACAAAATCCTCATTTTCATCTTTATAGTCAGAGTCACATTCTTCAGTTTGCTCATTTTCTTGGTCAGTCTGTTCTTCTGATCTAATTTCTGAACTTTTATACAGAATATCACAGACTATCAAATGAATATCATGTGCCATGTAAACAGTATGGAATGGGCTAGTATAACGGCCATACTTCAACATTATGCTTGCACCATCAGTGATTGAAGCTACCACATCATTATCCAATGAAATATCATACTCGCTGAGCCTTTCTTTTACAATCTGAATTACTCTTTCTGCATTTACGCTTCCCATAACTCTAATTAGACCAAGATATTGGAAGCCGGTGGAATAGTGTATATTCAGGTTGATAAATCTACGGTTTCGTATTGATGTGGTTTCATCGAAACTAATTGAAAACCGACCATTGTCCTCTTTGATTTCTCTGATTTTTTAATGATTTTGCTCTTTACAGTTTGAAAGTGTTTCATAAATAAAATTTTTGATTGGCTAGGACTACTAGGAAGGAGCACGCTAGATGCTTTAAAGGTTCGTCTTATCAATGAACTATTGGCAAGCTGATGAAATGTCATACCATCTACAGCAACTAATTTTGCTATAACCTCTTCAACAGACTTTACATTTTTTGTGAAACAGTCATCAATTTTTCGAGATTTCAATTTGGACTCGTCGTCATCACCAAATTTAGAACATGTTAATACTTCAGTTTGATGTTTTGTCTTCATGTGGCTTATCAAACTTTTTGTACTTGAACCCGAAGCCTTTAGGATTGATGAACAAATATTGCATTTTGCTGATTCTTGTGGTTTGTTAAACAGAAAATATTTCCATACTCCAGATTTGCGCTTCGAGCTTACGTCCTCAAAAATATTCATTTTAGGGATTTTAAACTGTGATAACATCGAATAATTAAAATTTGTAATTAACACAGCTAAGCTACACAGCATCAGAAAAGTGCGCAAACATGCACTTAATTATACGGTGGCGTATACCCACATTAAAAAGTTATTTTAATACAAATAAATAACTAATAAAAGAATAATAACTGCAAAAATTATAATATTTGAAGCTGATCGAAATCCAACGTGTATATCCAAGAAACTAAAGGTCGAAGAAATTTCAAATCAGAGCAATTCCAAATAATCGAAGAGTCCAGTTAAAATCGAGAGTGGGAGAGCTATCTAAACTATCTAAGTTTATTTACTATTTACATAAAAATATAAAATTAAGTATTAATTTCCAGAGCAGCATGTTAGCTCGTTATCAGGTGAGAGATCCAAGTCGAGTGCGTCACTCTAGGACGTTACAAAAAACTTCCTTCTATTGCACGCAAAGCGCTTTCTATATGGGTGGGTCCACAGAATATTGTTTAACTACGCAATAGAAAGCAGCGAGAACACAACACAACGAGATATATAACTAGACTAAATAAACACAAACCACAAAAAGCAGGTATGGTCGTGTAGCTGAAGTATTGCGCAATTCACACGGCATAACGCATGTGCTGCTGGGAATCCCCAACTCATAAACTTGAGTGAAATAGAGCTATGGCATACGCCGCTGCCAATATATCTCCATCTCACTCCGTCTCATTGCTTTTTTATTCATTTGTTTGAGAGCCGTACCGAGTCCGACTTGTTAAATTCGGTCTTGGTTCTAAATTAATGAATATAATTTGTATTCTATTGTATCAGATAAATAACTAATTCCCCGGGTTTCGGGTTCGTAAAATCTTTGAAAAACCCGGGTTTTCGGGTTCGGGGAAACCCGGGTCAAAAACCCCATTGGGGAGGCAACGACCACAGCAACATTAAATATAAACATCCTTTATTATGTCTTACTTAAGTATTAGAACGATGAAAATAAACAACGCGAGAGGGACGTCTTCCCATCTCGGAGTACAGTGATCGTCTAATGGCGGGAATACATCATGCTGGCGCACGTAGTGAAGTCACACAGACAGTAGCGCCGCGTAACGCTTGGAGATGGAGATGGGATTGAATTTCCCATATTCGGCCATCATGACCGGACAGGCGACCTCGCCTTAAGGTACACAGCAAATATTTTCAAAAATATTAGAACACAGTTAAATACAAGTATAAAATAACAGCAAAATGCAAAATATAAAATGGAACAAATAAAAATAGTGATACAATACCAGATTTGGCTGGAAATAAACTGGCAAAAAAAGACACAGCAAATACGAAATAACTAAAAGAAAAAACAATATTAGTGATGACAAGAAAAAAATGGAAAATTATGTACAAGAGGGAAAAAAATAAAGTTCTTGAGAGTCAATTGTCAATAGTCTGTTGTAAATAAAAAAAGTAAGTTCAGTTGAATAAAAATATCAAGTTATATGCTCAATGTTGTTGGACAAAGGTTTCAGATATTCTGCACAAGTTGATGTTTTCACTGGTCCGTAGAAGAATGCACACTTTTTAACGTCATAAGTGTTGTTTGGTTTTACTTTTGTAATTTTATATGGTTCAAGAAATTTTTGTTTGAGTTTGAGACCAGGACCAAACTGGGTACGCTTGATTGCTACAAGGTCATTGAACCGGAATGTTTGAGCTTGTTTGCGTCGCAGATTGTAAGTACGACGATTTTTGTCTTGGACTTTGCATATTTGTCGTTTAGCGTCTTTACGGAGATCATCACGTTTTTGTAGAAATGTAGATTTGATTTCCTCGTTGATCATATCAACAATTTTGATGTCATGGGGAGAATGCATTTTTGTCCCCAAAAGAAGTTCGAATGGAGAGGAATTGATTCTACGTCGAAAGGTGGAGTTGGTGATTTGTTGAACGGCTGGAACATGCGAATACCGCTTTTCCGGGTTGTCGATAGAGAGCTTGGAAAGTACGGCGATGATGACGGAGTTGAGACGTTCAACTTGACCGTTTGATCTGGGAAGGCCAGCAGTAACAGGAATGTGACGTATATTCTGTATTTCACAATAGTCTTGAAATGCAGTAGACATAAATGCGGTACCTCTATCTGAAATTATCCGGGACGGATTACCGAAGACGGCTCTTTGGGTTTCCAACCTATTGATTACTTCAGCGGCGTCTATAGACGGGGTTGGGTATAACCATACAAATTTAGTAAAGGAGTCAATAACTGCAAAAATGTGCTTGTAACGCTTAGATGTACTGGCAAGTGGGCCTAGATGGTCGATATGGTACGTGTGCAGGGGTGTGTCATCTTTATCGATGGGATGCAGCATTCCATCTTGCTTTCCACGTTTTCTATTACTGAGGATGCATGTGACACAGTTATTGATGCATCGCTGTATTTTCTCTTTCAAATTTGGAATAAAAAATTCTTTTTGAAATAGTTCTTGGGTGCGTAGTACGGCGAAGTGGCCTCGTTCGTGAGATGCCTGAATTATGTTCGCCTGCATACCCTTGGGCACTACAAGTAAATCAGTTCCTTGAACGGTTTTGTATAGCACATCATTTTTAACAATATAGTTGTCATATGGTGCGGTTGACAGGAGTTTTTTTATAGTTTCAATACTCTCTCCTGACTGTTGTGCTTTAACTTTAAGAAATTGTATAAGGACACTGTCCTGAATAATCATGCTACATGGGCTTCTACTGAGGGCATCAACGTGAGCTATTTTTGAACCTGTACGGCAGGGGTGTCAAACTTGCGGCCCGGCCAATATATTGGCACACAATAATATATAATAAAATAACCGACGCAGAATTATAATAAGGTAGGAAGAATTCGCTAAATGTTTTTAATGATACTCTTTTTTTGCTATCATTAAACAAAATGCATATATTTATATTGAATATACTGTAATTATGTAAATAAACCCTACGTTTCTATTAATATTGATTTTTTTGCGGCCCACCTATAGTTAAACCTTGTTTGTTTGGTCCAAGGTAGCCTTTGAGTTTGACGCCCCTGCTGTACGGTGTTAGATTTCGCAGTCAAAGCCTTGAAGATACAATGCCCATCGAGCTATACGTGAGTTAAGTTCTTTTTTGCTTAAGGTTTTCACAAATGCATTGCAGTCAGTAACTATTTTAAAATGGGAACCAAGTACGTAAATACGGAATTTTTTAAATGCTTCCACAATGGCGAGAACTTAAAGTTCATAGCTTGTATATTTGCGTTCGTTGTCCGACGTCTTTTTGGACATGTAGTAGATGGAGTGGAAATAATTATCTTCCTTGGAATTTTGTAGCAGGACTGCCCCCAAGCCATCAATTGATGCATCAGTGTGAATTTCAGTAGGACTGTTTTGGTTAAAAATACTTAAACCGGGCTGTTGGGAAAGGGGGTGTTTTAATTTTTGAAATGCGGCTTTCTAATCAGTCTAAAATTGAAATGGGATGTCCTCACGAAGCACGTCACTAAGGGGTTTTGCTATGGTGGAATAAGAGGGAAGAAATTTATGAAAATATCCAGTAAGACCTAAAAAGCGTTGGACATCTTTTGTGTTTTGGGGATCAGGATAATTAAGAACGGCTTTAGTTTTGGAGGAGGATGGGAACAGTTTTCTGTGCTCCACAGTGTGGCCTAGAAATTCAATTTTGTTATACAGCAATTGGCACTTATTAAAGTTTATGTTAAGTCTATAATTACAAGCTACAATTAAACCAGTGTTCAGGCGTTCAAGAGCTTCAGACTCATTATTCGCGGGAATGATGAGATCATCCATGTATGGGAGTACAATACCTTTGGCAATAAGGTCACGAAAAACGGCATTTATGTATCGCATGAAAACGGAAGGACAAGAGCTTAATCCAAATGGCATATATCGGAATTGAAATTGGCCTGAATGAGTCACGAAACTAGTGTAACGACGACTTTTTTCGTTTACCGGGACGTGAAAAAATCCATTTCGTAAATCGAGTGTACTGAATATGTTGACATTTTGGAGACGATCCAAAATATCGTCGATCAAAGGTAAAGGGTAGTGATCCTTAACTAACTTACGATTTAATTGCTTATAGTCTATGCAAACTCTCGGCTGACCGTTCTTTTTACGAACGACAACGACTTGACTAGCGTAGGGGGAAGAACATAGTTCTATAATTCCATTTGTTAACCATTCGTCAATTTGAGCATCCACTATATCACGTTCTGCAAATGGTAAGCGTTGGAGTGTATGGAAAATTGGCTTATCGTCAGTAAGCGTTATATCAAGCTCGATGTTTCCAGCTTTCGTTTTGTTAGGTTTGCAGGCTAACAATTGCTGTTCAACATCATTACGGGTTTGGCGAGAAATGTTAGGACCAATATCAAAAGAACGAGGGTCGGTTGAAATTGTCATTACAAAATCGCCCTGTGCCACAGGATCATCAGGTTTTGAAATTTTTGAAGACATAGCACCGTCAGGTGTAATAGTCAAATTCGCCTGTTGGATTACATCGCAACCTATTATAAGATCGAAAGTCATACAATTATTTGGAAAAATGGAGATATTCACTGGAAAAATTTGATCATCTATTTTAATTTCGGAAGCAAAAGAACCAATGACTTTAGATTTTGAAAAACCGAAACTAGTTAGCATTGTAGTGCTATTCGTCAACGGTGGTGATCCTAATTTAATCCACGCGGAATGTTTACGAAGCGTCAAAAGACTGTCTGCATCCACTAATCCCGAAAATGTATTATAAAAAATAACAACCGTTTTGCATATATTAGTGGGAGAAGTAATAACATTCACCGTGTTGACACCGTCATGCGACGCGGAATTCTCAATTTGAGGAGTACGGTGAGAGTCCTCTGACTAGTGCCCAAATAGATTACAAGAAATGCATCGAGGGCCACGAGAACGACTGGGGCACGTCTTTGAGAGGTGTCCAATTTCATTACAATTAAAGCAACGTTGGTTAGTTCTAGCTGAGCTAGCAACAGTAAATTTTGAGTCACGTCTTTGGGGTGAAGTGTCCGGTTCCGTGCCACGTCTTTGGCCATCGTCGACATGTCAAAAATTCGAACCAATTGTGTTCCTCTGGCGAACTACGGTTTCGTATGTCCGGAGGTTTTCTTTGAATTCGGTATAAGATTTTGCACTATTTTCTCTGATGGGGGCCCTGTATTCCTTGTATAGTATACTGAATGACGGAACATTCGTCAATAGTACTAGTAGTGCGGTTTGCAATTTCATGCATCGCTATAAAATACTGCATTAAACTTTCATTAGAACGCATGTGGCTTCTTTCGAGTTGTCTATGAATTTCAATGGATGTGATTCTATCAGAAAACTCATTTATTAACGCGGTCTTAAATGAATCATACGAATTCAGATTTCTTTGAGAAAACAAAAAGTTTTAGCAGGTCCTGTAATGAGGCGTTTGGCAAAAACCAATTTTTGTTGATCACTGATAGCAGGAAATAAATTAAAGTTATCCTCTACGTCGGAAAAAAGAGTGGACTGGATATAAATTATTGCCTGTGAACTGGAGACAGGAGGTTCAAAGGTCTTGGACTGTGGACATGTGGAAAATGTCCTTAGGAGAGATGAATCTCACTTTATAATCTGGCAGTCCGATGGACGCGTCGGTGTTAGGCGGATGCCCGGCGAGCGCTTCTTACGTGACTGCATTGTGCCGACTGTTGAATTTGGTGGTGACAGAATCATGGTTTGGGGGTGTTTTACATGGTTTGGCCTGGGTTCCTTAGTTCCTGTGGTTGGAAACATGAACTCTGAGATGTATATGGCCGTGTTGAAAGATGACGTTTCCGAGGCCTCGAAGATAGGGCACAGCCACCGGCCTTAAGATCTGGGAATTGTAACGCTTGCTGTTAAGATTAACCACGACGCGAACAACAGGTGTTCGTGTCGTGTACCCAATGGCTGCTCATACCATCACACCAGGTGTAAGGCCGTAGGACGATATCGAATGCAAGCAGGATATGTGCATTCTCCTCGGTGCCTCCAGACAGGGATACGTCCATCATGTTGCTGCACGCAGAACCGGGACTCCCTGAAAAGACGACGTGGTGCCTCTCCTGTATCCAGTTTTGTCGTTGGGCGCACCACTGTCGCTGGGCGTCTATATAATGCAGTGTCAAGGGAAGTCGCAATAATGGTCGCCTTCCAGAGAGTCCGTTCTGTTCCTGGCGTCGTCGCACTGCCCGTGCGGATACTTGTCGTGGTGCAAACAAGCCCATTTCCGAGCTCAAAGTCCATGATGTGTCTGTACGATCCTATAAGGCTGACCTGACAACATGTCTGTCCTCTCCGGCGTTAGTGGCGAGAGGCCATTGAGATCCTGCATGGCGTGCTGTATGACCTTCCTGAATCTATCGATTCCATATTCGCATGACAATCGTTCGATTCCGACCAATGCGAGTAGCAATATCGCGGAACGGTAAGCCGCACTCTCGATAGTCCATGATCCTGCCACTATCGAATTTGGACACGTGCTGGTAGCCGTTTCTCCTTATACGAAGCATAGCACGATCTTCTCACAAACAACCAGCATTCAAATGCGATTTCCGAATGACAAACTTGCTGCTTAACTTTCCTCTTATACGGAGTTTGAGATGCCGTTTCTCCCTCTCCTGCGTCATTCGATTCCTCTTAAATGCTATTCATTCGCATATCTGAGCATCTTTCTAACATGCGAATTTGACGTTTGTGTCATCCCTCCTTCGTAGTGTTACTATTTTAATGGCCAGCAGTGTACCTTTACTTCCTTGAGCCAAGGTTCTTATCATTAGCTGTACACGCTTTTGATGTCTGGGGAGGGAGACAGGAGTGGCGTTAAAACGCCCTCTCCTACAAGAGAGTCTCGATAAATCTAGGAATTTTTCAAAGTTGGTGGCTAAAGTTACCATTGAATCTCTTCGTACTATATATACTATTTCTTTAATAAAGGTATGAAGTGGACTTGTGCATCATCTACTGACAATCAAGACTTTTATATCTTACACGGCCTAGTTTTCGATTACCCAGAGAAAAATTTTCTCAAAGAGCGCTCTGAGAAACTATCATTTTAACCTCAGTCATGATAACAAGAATGGTTTCAAATTATTGAGGTTATACCAAGGTGTCATTTTTCCAGTTTTCCCCTCGGTTCTATCCTTGCTTTCCACCTGTTCCTGCGGACCGTATGTTGCACTTCTTCAGTTTCTTTCTGTGAAACAGGAAGTTTTCTGGTAACTTTAGTTAGAGAAGGATAAAGAATTTGGTTTAGAATAATGTTTTGTTGTTTAGCTAAGCAATTTAGGAAGGCTGTGGGAGTTTTATGTTGTATTTCTTAATTCAACTTTTATAATAATCTCTTTTATATCCTGACTGTGTGCTAGACCTTCCTGTGTAATATATTAGTTTGGAACGCATCAGTCAATATGTAGTTTTTTGACTACTGCTTGGTTGTCTTTGTACTCCATAAGTTTTTGGGATGGGACAGGGGACGCATGCACCTTTTATTATAATTTCTCTTCGTGCCCAATCACAGTACCAGACTATCAGATGACGTCAGTTCTCGAATGGACCTAATACGGTAGGGGGGGGGGATTAGAATGTTTTCAGGAGATTGGAAAAAATTTAAAAGCCTCAGTGGCGTATGGCTTAATAAGACACATTATTAAGATGAAAATTTTCCACAAGCAGGGATACTATGAGATAAGTTCCCCTTACGCCTGAAAGGAAAAAACGCAGTTGGTCTATTATTAAGGTTACTTTAGAAATTCTAAACTTACTCATACATAAAATTCTTTTTTTTAATAAAGGAATAATACTTTACAATTACTAAGTAACCAGTGATCAAGATGATGAGTCAAATGATAGCAAACAAAATGAGTCACTTCACCTGCCTAAGGGCCTGTTCACATAGGAGTCCGTTACGTTGCGTTAAGGAAAAGATGACGTTGAGACGAAAATAAACCAATCATAGACGTTAAAAATTTCATTGCTAATCGTTTGGAGGCATATGATTGGTTTATTTTCGTCTCAACGTCATCTTTTCCTTAACGCAACGCACGGACTACTATGTGAACAGGCCCTATGACTTATTGGTAGAAATAGTCAGCATTTAATCCGGAACAAGCACATAACTAAGGTATGGGAAGAGTCTGTGAATTAACTGTTTTGAAACGTCCTCAATCAGATTATCTCATTTTTTATTGCAAAAATTGTCAGATGTAATTTGGAACCTGCGCAACTCTGCCTGCCTGCAAGCATGCATCAAAACTACTATTTTTCATAAGTATACTGTTCACCAAAGAAATAAATTATTTATGAGAAAATATTCATCTTTACATCCTTATTTCCTGGGGTCGCGAAATAATCTCGATGATAAAAAGGGATCATGAATGAAAAAAGTTTAAGAAGCACAAATTTATGCTCTCTGATGCTTTTCATCTCTTGTCTTGAATTCTAGCACCAAGACGAGAGGAAGCTATTCTTTAACAACTTTTATACAGCTCATAAGGGCCTGTTCACATAGGAGTCCGGCAGCGGAACGTTAAAGGAAAGATGACGTTGAGATGAAAATAAACCAACCACAGGCGTTAAAAATTTCGTTGCTAATCGTTTGGAGGTTTTTTCATTGGTTAAATATATTTCAATACTTTATTTCTCCGCTACCGGATTCCTACGTGAACAGGCCCTAAGTGTGGGGGGAATTCGATTAAAATTAATCGAAAAAATAAAAGCCTACATTTCGAAACACAAAACCACCATGATTTTATGTTTGCGTCTTGGTCACATGATTGTGAGCATGCAGCATTTTCAACAGTTAAAAAGATTCAGTATTCATAACTGTTAACTGTCAGATGTTTTGAAGTAAGAACTAAGAATCAAAAGTTCTCTCGAAGTTTATGCTATGATTGTTTTGCTGTTTATGTCGAGAGCCATGTACTATAGGTTTCCAGATCAGACGTATTATTTGATGTAGAATGAATATTATGTGTACGATGAGTTATGAATGTTGTGATTATTCGTAGGGTATGACATTTCATTCGATCGTGAAATGTGATGTGTTCAGAGCTGTTATATCTTGTCTTCGCAATCTTGGTACTTTTTCTCATAGATAGTTACAGTACATCTTTGGCAGTAGTACTATGTGGATTATTTATTTACTTTTATATTCAAATTTTCTCAAAAGGCTCTAACAAAGATCGGTACATAGTTTCCCTTATCATTAAAGCATGGGGTGGATTTTCATATATTTTACTATTATGGAAGCATTTAATTTTGTTTTTCAAAAATATTTTTACCGCTAAAAAAAGCTCGAAAGTTCCTCATCAATCTTGCCATCATCACTGTGGTGAAACCGCGAGCCTTGAAAAGGAAATTGATGTTTTAGTGTTTAATATCTCGCAGTATTATTTATATTCCTGGTATGATAAAGTTGGGGACAATGAAGAATTTATTTCTCATTTGAACTCAGTTATAAAAGATACTCTCTTAAGTTTGTGCACAGAAGTTACTAAAGTGAACAGGGAAAGACTATCTTATGCCATTCTTCAGATTTATTTACATTTCTTCATCCATTTCATTGAAGCCAAGAAGAAATCTAACTTAATATTGAATGAATTTGAAGTAAGTTATTGATTTGACGCTACTGTAAACCTCAGGCAAGTAAATGAAAGGCATGAAACATGTTATTAAATATTTATTTTCCGACAGTTTAATAATGTTTTCATATCATATCAATGGTTTTGAAGGCATTGCATGCGTTTGGAATTTAGATCAATGTTTTCTTAAAAAGTTGCATTTAATGACTGTCATTAAAGTAGTTTGGAAATTTATGTAGTTTTAAGCTGTATATCTCATGTATGAGGAATTAAAATTGTTACGAAATTATGTATATAGTTCTTAAGCTGAATGACTGAATTATTTTTTATGAATTTTATATTAATTGTTGCGTATACTACATCTGTTCCATTTTTTCCTTGCAAATATGCATTAAAGTTTTACTGTAGGTTAAGTTTTAACACTAAAATATTTTATCAGAGATGTGTTTGTAGAAGGTTTTTTAAATTAGTGAAAATATATAGCTGATTTTAAATAGTTATTTGATTATTTTTAATCATAGAAAGTACTTTTAGGGATTAAGTATAATTATACATCTTTATTTAATCTTTATGCACCTTTTTGGTACAGATGTAGTATACGCAACGAACGCCAAGGGGCAATTTTACGCCAAATCTGATGGTTGTTTGGCGGATTTTATATTCTGGCAGGGAGGATTTTAAGATCGGATGGTACTTTTGAAAATTTTGTTGCGATAAGCTTTGTTTTACTGACCGCTACAGCCAGCGGAAGCTTTTTTTTACTGTACAACAGCCTGCGGTATGTAGCGAAGCCAGCGGCTGGGGATTTTCTGTAATGTTTTTGGACAGATGTGTAACGGAGCGTAGCGGAGTGAAGCAAGGGTATCTGAGCGAAGCGAAGATCCCGTGTGCACCTACGAGTTTCATAAAGCCAGCAGTAAGTTTGTTTTCCAATTTATTGTTTACATTTCGCAGTTTAAGCCTAACAGCTCTCTGAACGGGATTTTGGCGCCAAATTGGCGATGGCCCGTTGCGTCTACTACATCTGTTCCAATTTTTTATTAGTTTGTTTTTATATATATATATCAATACATATATATTATAGATGTTTAAAAGTCAGCATTTCCATGGTATATATATTTAATATGGGCATATAAATTTTGATAATTTGTGATATTATTATAAATAAAGATGAATTGGGGCTTCATATTTATTCTCTGTCTAAATCTGAAGTTGTATCTTAATTTTTCATTTTACTTTGATATCAAATTGCTTTGTATAAAAATGGGAACCAGTGCTATTTATGATCATATTTTAGCATAGGGTAAGATGTTAATGTATTGTTAATAATCATAAATAGTAATCTGTAACTTTGTAACTGAAGGTGGTAAATTCTTAATTATGGTGCTATTATTTCCTCATATATAATTGATCTGATTAGTCATAATTGATGAGATGCTTTTCGAAATATAACTTGCTTGAAACCTACCCTTTTAAAAAACACTCATGGGTAGTCAGAAAATGTATTTTATGTATCTTATATCAAAAAATAGAATTTTATTATCTTGCATAGTAAGAATTAGTTGAAAATTTATAAGAGTTAATAAATATGATCTGTTATGTTGCTCTTGGGAAGGAGATAATTTTCTTGTTTCCTTTTGTAATATAAGAGAATTTAAAATTTTTAAAAAATTTATTGTCTCTTTCATAAAAAATGATGCCATAACTCTGATGATAGACCATGAAATTCATTGGCAGGTTTATGTATTACAAGTTTCTAGATCTCTAGTTCGTATAGCCTGTAATATTCTAGCTATTTGATCATGTTTAGTTTTAATAGCAGGAATACTTGTAAGAATAAAATTTAGTTCTTAAACATCTTATTATTTGCCATTGGAGTTGGCAGCATATTCAAAGGTAATATATAGTATTTTAGATACATTTATCTGTTCTGCTAGAAGAGGAAAATGCATTGATCACATTAGAGAGTCTGAAGTATATGTTATGTTGTTATTTATGTTTAATTAAAGTGATGCTGGGTTCTAGTTTACTTCCTGGCCTAGCCATGCCTTTTTTTTATTTAAAAAAAAACAAAAAAAAACTATATTCCTCATTGCTTTCACCCTTATAACTTCAATGTACTGCAAACCCAAATAGTATCGATTTTCAGAAAAGTAATTTTTGGTATTGTGGCTATAGAACTTGTAGGATATTAAATTTCATTTTTGATTTGACTGCTATGATTCTGAAACTGTCCTGTTAGCTCCAGATGTGTGCAAATTACCTTCATCATGATTTGTTGTTTCTTATGTTGTCAGTCTTTTGAAGTGAGCATGATTAAACAATATGGAAATGATACTGGTACTAAAACATTTTAACTTCTGTAGATGATTCTGAAAATTATAAATCATTTATGTAAATTATCTTTTTAACCAAGAGGTATAAATTCAAGCAGTTTAATCAGACATGATTTTGAAAAAAAAAAGGGGGGGGGGAATTTTTCCCCCCTAGGATTGTAATATTTGTAAAAAATACAAATAACATATATTTACATGATAATTTGACATTATTTCCAGTTCCTTGAGTGCTTAATGTCATAAAGTTTTAAATTTCTTGGTTTTAAATACATGCTCTTTAATCTATGGCTTGATAATCTATTAGATAAATTAAAAACCTTTTCAAGGTATGTTATAAATTTTATCTATATAAAATTGAATGTGTTGAATAGTAAGTTGAAACCTTAGTCAATAATTCACAATTTTATTTAGGTAATCAGTTTGGAATTTTATAATTTTTTTTCATCAACTATCTTTGTTATATATTGAAACAAAAATAATAGTTTAATCATCTGGGTCAATATATGGTATTTTAGTCTGTATGTGTATTATTGACCCTACAATGCATGACATTTTTTCCCCTTTGTATGCTTTTCATCTTAAAACAAGAAAAATATTGAAAAAAAGTAAAATTAATAACATTACCTTCGGAAGCATATACCTAATTTTTGTTTGTTGTAAATGAGTGTTTGATTACTCTTATAATGATCAGAATGAAAATTTTCTTTTGCCAAATGACAATGCCATGCCATGAAGGATTCAAGTCTAACATTTTAAAAATAGTTTTCTCTTATTTTTTAGATGAAACACTGGGCATCTCAAGACAGTATGACTGAGTGGTGTTACTTACAGAGTTTAGTAAGCTCATTGATTGACAATTTTGGTCCAATTAGTCCCCAGCAGTCTCTTCATAGTAAACAAAGCCCTATATTACATAACTTCATTGTTGAAATATTGACAGAACATATCCTTCATCCTCTTTCTAATCTTTTGTCTGATCCCTCTCAGCTTAATTCATGGTTGTTGAAAATTTTAGAAACTTTTATTGATGTGGAAAGTTTAGATAAGGATTTCTTAGACAAAGAAAATTTATTTGATAATGTTCCTCTTGAAGTTTACAGCTCTGGGCCAAAGATTTTGCTTGAAGTTGAAGATTCAGTTACAGATCCAGAGAGTAAATTAAATGTCCCCCATAGGTTATATGATATGTCTGGCAGTGAACCAGATGAATATGAAAGAAATAACACGTTGATAAAGCTTCATAGTAAAAAAAATCCTGATTGCTTATCTCCTTTCATGTCTTCTAGTATCAAATCATCTAGCAATATCAGTCTATTAGACAATGATTTGTTAAGTGCAAGAGGAAGTAAGAGTGAAGCTTGTTCTCCAATTTCATGTGATACCTCAACTATTAAGCGATCTAAAAGTGCTGATTATATACGCCAAATGCCACAACTGAGAGCTTTAAATGTGAGAGATTATAATATTGTGATGCAGGGTGAAAACAATAAAATGTTTGTTGCCCTTAAATCGGATATAAACTCAAGTGGTTTTATAGAGGAAGCAGAAGAAGCAATTGAAGTGCCCACTCTGTTTTCAGATATGCGAATTTCTGATACTCTTCAGCAAAGTGAAGCTGGCTTTTTGCCTTATACTTTATATTGCATCCAGGTTAGAAAATAAAAGCTAAAACTTTTTTATCCATTTTTATTCAGTATCAATAAACTGGCAGATTTTAATTTCTTTTAATCTTTATTATATCACTTGTATATTTCTCTTATAGTATTCAGGTGTCTTCCATGATACTGGGAAATCGTCAGAGAAACCTCATTTTATTAAACAAGAGGTTAGTATAAAGAGACGCTTCCGAGAATTTCTTGCTCTCCAGTCAAGGTTAGAAGATAATCCCAGTTTAAAAATTTTTTTGAAAGGTAAAGAGGTGTAATATTACTAAGTAATTTTGATTAAACCCTGAATATTTTGCTTTCAGAAATTCAGCTTAAATAATCATAATTATTTATTTTAAAATATTAAAATTTTCACTCAACGACTAACTTTAGCAAATGACTAACAAAGTTAATTGAAACTTTGTTAGTCATTTTGTGGATGAGAGTTAATAAAATCATTTTACATATTTAGTTATAGGTTGGTTTTTGAACAGGTTTTAGGAATTACAATAACTAAGAATAATTTTTTTAACATAATTTATAACTTTTAGCAAAAGTAATGACTTTACATTACTCTAATTCTATTAATGTTTTACAAGTCTAATTACAGAAGTTAAAAAACAATCAGATTTTTGGTATGCATGCACCTTTAAATGTTATTTACATATTCTCTTTTTAAGGCATAAAAGGACCAAGTAAGTGGTTGGCCTTGCCATTTTCTAACATGGATAAAAAGAACATTGCTGAAAGGAAATCCTTCCTAGAAAATTACTTAAAAGAACTCTGCAACCAAGGTCCTATTGCACAAAGTTCAGAGCTTCAAGAATTTCTAGCTTATGGTGGTGATGCAACTGTAGCTTTTGTCAAAAAAGCTGCTGATATCAGTGTACCAAGAATCGACAAAGTAAGTTTTCACAACATCCTCTCTTGCATTTTTTTATAATTTGGGGTTACATTATGATTTCAGTTCATTTTTAAAGAAATTATTGATGTATACTTCTTTTTTTTATTATTTTGAGAGAGATAAAATTTGTGGGCCCAAAATTGGCATTATGATGACACATGTTTTGAAAGTAATTTTTCTTTTTTTTCTTTTGTGTGCTATTTTTAAACATAATTCTGTGTTCTAAATAGGTTACTATTTGTCCCTATACTAGGCCAAAATAGGACCAACTGTTTTTAATGGTACTGAATACAGAGGTTATATTGAAGAGATATTGAGTTCAGGTTTGATTTTGCATGTGAAATGATTGGGCCACATAGCATTTCTGATTTATTTTTCTTCTGTGACAGTAATATAGGCCTAATTTTATTGAAAAGTCCACTATCCAGCATCCTGCTTGGAAGATAATCTTACTTTAATCCTAACATTAACTTTCTCCCATTTCTTCATGTTCTCATTTTTATCTAATAGCAATGACAGAGTTCAGTGTCCCTTTTCCTGCATGTACTGCACAACTTTATTCTATAAACTTTTTAACATTAATTTAATTATGTTTGAGATTGGTTTATACCCTAATAATTATCTTAAAAAATAGTAAATTACATTTAAATGTATAAAATCAGTGCCTGCCTGTGGAAGAATTTACTTGGATTTGATAATACCCAAATCTTTTGTTACAGATTAAGCATAAATAAAAAAGAAAATTTGGGTGTTGTATTCTCTGACATATTTATGTATTGTTTGACTTTTAATATATTTGTAGGTAACTGGCATAGTTCTTATACATATACAGTGGAATCTCGATCTATCGTTTTCGAAGTGACCGACTGAACTAAACAATGGATGCGGGAAAACGATAGATGTGGGAACATACAAAAATGTATTAACATACCTTAAAGTTTGATATCCCTAAAATATATTTACTCACATACATAAATGCATACATACCCGTAGTGTAACTAAAGATAAAATTACAAAGTTATACTGAAATCCAATATAATAATAATTAAAAAAGAAATGCACGTAGATACACAGGAATTTTGATTGAAATAAAAGTACTTAATCGTCTTTTTTTTTTTTTTCTTGCTATTTTCTCTCCACAAGTAAACAATATTTTTTTTGTGTTGCAAATTGCATTCTTTTCGGTATCGGTTATTGTGTGAGAGTATAAAGAAGCGGCAGCCGTGTATCGTTTGTAACTAGAACCATTCCATTGTACTGGATGGGGTCTGACATAAGACCACCAGGAAGTTCTGCTACCAGGTGAAACACTCATCGGCCAGTGTAGAACTGCAGTAATCAGAAACTTCTCACACACTAGACCGAACACCAGGGTGCCTCCATCCCAAGGCCAACAAAACAGCTGACTGTGAGCCATTGCTGATAAGAACAGAAATGTTGAATAGTCAGTGAATTTGGAACGAGTTGCCAAAACTAAGGTACTCCAGGGGTTAACGAATTAAGGAACACCAACGACGAACAAATAATGGGAATGGTACAATAAAACAAAACCAGGCTAAACAAGAGAAAACAAAAATACGAGACCGTGCATCTCAAATGTTCTGCTCATTGTTTATTTAGAGTGTCATTCTAGCTCAATCCAGGCATTTATATTTCAGGTTCAGTTATTATGAAAAAACGATCGATCCGATAAATTAATGTACAGCTGCTATATTCTGAAAGAATATTCCGGGAAAACGATGGATCGAGGAATAATCCATTCAGTCTTTTTTGCTTGTTTTCTATAGAATTTATTCGGGACTGGGTGAAATAAACGATACATACGGGAAAACGATCGATCGAGATTCCACTGTATACATACACACACACACCTATATATATATTTGTCTAATGCAGAGGCCCTTGTCAATAGACATTCACCTTTTGTCATTCACCAATATTTTACTGGCTACTTTATTATGGGAGCACAATTTAGATGAGCCAGCATTGCTCCCTATATGAGGGGACGATCCCATAGAAACGACCATGACATATCAGGATTTGAACCCAAGCCCACTGCGTGGTAGTTCAGAACGCTAACTACTACACCATGTGGGTAGGATATATATATATAAATAAAATAGGCTGTTACATATTTCAAATCTATATTAGTTTTTAATAAAGTTAAAAGCTAAGATTCTTAATTTTAGCCTATTGGTCACAAAGAAATTTGGGATTAGTGATTGACCGTTATCAAAATATTCTTTTATTGCACAAATTATTAACAGAAATTCTTGAAATTATCGTATGAATCTAGATCTTGGTCTATTGAAGAGACGGTGAAATCAAAATACCCTTATTGAGATAACCATATTAGAGTATCTGTCTTTTGCAAAGACTGCTTTATAAAAAATCAAAAGGATTTCTGCAGGCTACTCTGGATAAAATAGTTTTTTCATTGTCTTAGTACTAAAATATATATTCTTAGATAAACTGTCATTTGAATTATTCGGACAAAAAATAAATATTTTATTAATTTTTTTTAACCAATGCCAAGGCACTTGTCCTGAAGACATTCACCTATAATACACTGTAGTTTTGCTGGCCATTTTATTATGGGGGCACCATATAGGCTGACGAGCATTATCCCCTATGAAGGGACAACACGAATAGAGGCATTTTAGTGGCGTGATGCTGGGATTTAATCCAAGCACCCTCAGTACTGAAAGCCAGTGTGCTGTATCACAAGGTTGCCATAGGCCTACAAAAAATAAATATATGCTTACTAGATGGACTTAAAGTTTAAATTAGGATTCCCAGAATCTTTTTTACTTGGAGGAATACCTGCTAGAATCTTTTTGATGTCAATTTGTGTTGTTAATGCTTAAAAGTTATTTTCTACAGTTATTTTACTGACTTAAGGTTTTGGTTCATGAAAATAAAATTGAAAAAATAAAAATTCAGATCTTCATATTAAAGATTTAGTACGAAAATATATATCAACTTTTTTTTATTGTCACAGAATTTTTTTATAAAAAAATGACTTATTGTGGGATATGGATTTCTCTTTGAAGAAATATAGGGTTGTACTAGATACACCTTTAAATAGGAGTTAACTTTAATTTTACAAAAACTGAAAACACATACTTTCTGTTATCTTTCACATTAGCTTATGTTTTGAGTTCAATCTTTGCTATATTTTGTATATTTACTCATATGCAGTTCTTTTGTAGACATGATTCCTCATTTTTTTTTCCCCCCCTTTTTTCTAGAAATCTGTTTTTGTGTTTCACAAGATATATAAGCCAATATTTGAGTTGATACCTGGCACATCTGACATTTTTAAGGATTTTTCGAGTAAAATTGTGCAATTTAACTCTTGTTTTGGCTAATACATTAGCTAGTTTAAAAAATTTTTCTTTAAAATTTTTTGTTCAATCTCATTTTATTGCATCTTAGTGTAGAATTCTAATAATTTTTGAGAAACTCTTTTTGTTTAAAAAAATTTTAATCTCTTTCGCTCTTTAAAAAATATAATTAATTTCTTACCTTTTTTTAAAATAAAACTTCCACGTTTCCCTTAAATAAAAAAGAAATAGAACAAAAAGAAAAAAGCTTCCTATTTCTTACTATTTATAAGAAAATTTCTACTATTCTGTTGAAAGATTCCTATTTTATTTTTCTATCTTTTGGTCAAGTTTCATGTGTAGTCTATGTATATTGATTTTTATCTCTTTCTCCCTCACTCAAAACCACACAAACAATATATGGCTAGTATGTAATTTCATGGTATGAAGCTTCAGATTAAAAGAAAAATTTTCATGTACTGGTCTGTTACCATCCATTATTAATTTTGTAGTTAATTATTATAATCTATACTGAATTAGGGATAGCAAAGCCTATGCAAATTACGTAGCGCTGCGCATCATGTATGCGCAAGTGAGGGCGCTGTGGTAACTGCATATATAGCGCGTACTGTGGTTGTTCTGAATTAGTTGTTGGAATTGCCAGTATGGGTAAACTGCCTGATTTAGACGCCTTCGATCGCGGACAAATCATAAGTGCGCAATACATGGGCCATTCAATTTCTGAAATCGTCAGACAGCTAGGATTTTCAAGGTCGACAGTGTCAAGAGTATACCAAGAATACATGGATGGTGGTAAAATAACTAGTGATCAGGCAAACTGCAAAGGACAATTAGCCTTGACAGTGCGTGGTGAGAGACAGCTTAGGCATATTGTACGTAGCCAGCGAAGCCAAACATTAGCTCAAATTACCACCCAGTTTAATGACGGTGCCAGTCGTACAGTCAGTAAACGGACTGTGCAACGCTCGCTTCACCGTATGGGTTTCGGGAGCCGTCAACCTACGAGAGTACCATTGCTCTATACTCGCCATCGGGCTGCACGTCTTGCCTGGGCAAGAGAGCACAGAGACTGGAAATGAGTAGCATGGAGTGATGAGTCTCGATTCCGACTACTTAATGCCGACGGGAGGCTGAGAATATGGCGTCAGGCTCATGAAGTCATGGATCCTGCATGCCTGGCTGGAACTGTACAAGGGCATGGTGGCTCAATCATGGTCTGGGGTGTTTTTTCGTGGCACAGTTTGGGATCTTTGGTGCGTGTACCAACCTCCCTCAATGCAATTCAGTACGTAGAGTTGCTGGGTGATCACCTCCATCCGTTTATACTGTTCTGTTATCCGCACGGTAATGGAGTTTTCCAGCAAGACAACTGTACCTCTCACAAGTCCCGGTTGGCTACTGGCTGGTTGGATGAGCATTCCTCTGCCTTCTCTGTCATGAATTGGCCACCTAGAAGCCCAGACTTAAATCCTATTGAGCATCTTTGGGATGTTTTGGAACAAGGTGTGAAAGGCCATCACACAGCACCAAAGAACCTTACTGAATTATGGACAGCTTTAGCCAATATTTGGCAAGCCATTCCCGTGGAACGTTTCCAGAAACTTGTTGAATCTATGCCTCGTCGTGTGGCAGCCGTTATCAATGCCAGAGGAGGCCCAACTTGTTACTAGGTAGGTATCCCTAATTCATTGGCACTTCAGTGTATTTGGTTTGTGTTCTTTTAAGTATGTGTATGAAGAGAGACTAATAGTTTTTTAGTATATAGTTTTTTAGTTATAAAAGTACACTCAATATTATTATACTTAAGTGTGTATGTGAAAGACTGTATAAGACATACATATCCATAGGACAGTTATTTGTTATTTCAAGTTTGTTTGATCAATCAGAGTTTATGAAGGGTATGGCAGAAAATTTAATGGTGGTTATAATATAAAATAATAGTTTGTAATACAATGTGTTAAATAAAGCATCTGTGTTCTCAGTGTTTGCATACTAACTGGTTGACCAAACTTGTCGCAAAATTGGCAAGTTTATATGTATTATTTTACATTATAAAATAAAAGGATTGATGATGTATTTGCACACTTTTTTGTTTTCCTTTTAAGAATGTAGATTAGTTAGATTTATTTAATATGCATCATAATCAGCATGAATGGCAGTTAATAGTGTAAAATTTGGATGTCTACACACCAATAAATATATATTCACTCTTTAATTATAACTTTCAATAGGAGACTTCTTGAGACCTAAAATATAATACAGAAAAGCAGAAGCATTAAACATTTTCTGATATTTATTTCAGGAAATAGATATTTACTTGCCTTTAGTGTTAATAGACAATTTCTGACAAGTATATATTTATGAATATATACCTTAAACTATTGAAAATGACATCAATAAACAATCAATTCTTGTTTTTTTTTTGTTTCAAGTTTATATATATAAATAATTGTAAAATTTTATAATTTTTTATTCTGTTGACATATAGTGTGGTATATTCATAACGAACCTCTTGTAATGTTTATATCTTATGTATGGTTATCAAATCAAAAAATACCCTATCGATGCCAACTAGGAATGAGTCTTCTATTATTAGAATTCAGAGTTCCATATCTATTTTTTATCTGTACATTTATGCATCTCACACATTCGTTTACTTTAGGGATAAAACAGATTCTTGTTACTTGCTTGTATCCTTTGTCACATTTCACTTCATTTTTCCTGCACTGTTGTGAATTTTTTTTTTTTATCGTAAACTGTCCTTTATAGTTTCATACAATTTTTAATACATCTGTAGCTTCTGCTAAGTGTCCACGTGAGAGAAAATCTCGAGAAAAAGTCTCGAGATTAATCTCAGGGTATTGTCCATTTGAGATCAGTTATGGTCTCAAGACAGGTTCGAGAGACTCGAAGGTCACTGCAGTCTCGTGACCAGGAATATTTCATGTCGACTTGAGAGTGAACTCGCAGACAGTTGTGTGATTTGATTGCAATTTTGTTTTTGTTTTTTCTTTCCAAATGGATTTGCGTCAAGCCCTAGCTTTTATAATTGCGTATAAAATTGTGAAAAAGCTTGAAAGTGAAAAAAAGGAGTGTTGGGTAAGAAAATGGGTGGATTGACGAATTGAATTCAGAGTTTATTCAACACTCATAAATGAGTTGCGATTGGAAGATGCACAACAGTTCAGAAATTTTATTCAGATGTCTGCAGTATAGGCGTATTGTGCTTATAACTTTTTTTTTTTTTGGGGGGGGGGGGGGGGCACAAACTGAATTCAGTTAGGGACCTCCTCAGCACATTGACTGCTGGACGGTCCTTAAAATATGAAATAATGTGATTTTCTTCGAAATTGAATAACAATAGAAATTATGTTTGAATAATATTCAAAAGTTATACAATGAGAAAAATAAATATTATATAAATAAAATGAGTAAAAAATATAGCATCAAATTTTTGTTATGGATCATATCATTGTTAAAAACTATGTTAAGGCTTAAAACATAATCAGAATCTTCAGTTTCACAGTTTGAAAAAGCAGGAAAAACCAACTTTCTAAAAAATTTTCTACAATTTTCTGTTTTTAACAGAACTTTTATTAACTTTTAATTTATTTCAAGTTAAGTTGGGGGGGGGGGGCACGTGCCGACGCTACACCTATGGTCTGCAGTGCAATTTGAACTGCTTCTAAATTTAGTAAAACACCATATTGTTAAGCAAGATACAAAATTACTTGATGCAATTCCTGTTGATGACAAATTGATGGTCACACTTCGTTTTCTGGCTTCAGGTAAGCATATTCAAGAGAACATTCAAGAACAGAAGAGTCGCGCTACATATTTTAGGTATTTTTTATGACTACATCTTTTCCTTCAGCTTAATTTTATTTTCAATACTACAGACTGCATACATAGATCCAAGTTTTTGGCCTAGCAAAATAGGGTTAACAAAACAAAACAACTTTGTGATTGTGCAATAAAACTCAAAATTTATTTATTGTACAGCACTACAAAACATAGCTGTAACAGACTCACAAAAAAATGAATAATACGCCTAAAGTACCAACTAACAACTAAAGGGAAGAAACAAAAGAAAATGACCATCACAGTTTTTAAATTTGTTGCAAATTCTTCGAACATGCTCATTTTTTTTTCATGATTCCTGTATAATTTATGTTTCACGTTCCATAAAAACTCCTGTTTCTGATAAAGTTGGATTAACTCCAACACTTCATCATTAGTCCACTCTTTTTTATCTGGTACAACCTACTTTTCACTCATTTTGAAAAATTATTTACCAATTTATATTTATTGCAAAATAAAAATAAAAATAAAATAAAAGAATGAAATCAAGTCTCAGCTCTGACAAAAATCTTCCAACACTGACGGAAGACTGGAGACTAAGTCATGAGAGCATGAATGAGCATGTCCACTTGTGACAGCTGCAATCTCTGATAGTTGCACCTGCTTGGCGCCGAGGCTTGCCTCAGGCCCCTATCCATTTGTGAGTTTAGTGTTGAGACTATTCTCGAGACTGTTTTGTCACAAGTGGATACTTAGCATTCATTTAACTGATGTAAATGAAATAATTACATTTTTGTATAGTTTGAAGGTATCAGTGATGTTTAAAGGTGTGAATATTCTCTTGACCTTGGGTCTGCAAAATGTGTTATATTTTGTGTCATAAGAAAAAGTAATAGTTTGTCCCTTGTTTATATTGTAATGAATGTTAATTTATGGTTCATGGCAAAAAGTATTATATCTTGATATACATTATATATTGCTCACTTTATTTCATTATCTAATTGCAAACTTGATGACACTTTGGTTTCATTTTGTCATTGAGCTTGTCTATAGAACATCATATGATTTACTTAAAGAATTTATTTAATGAGATAAAGAACCAGAATTAAGTAGTAGATACTAAAGCTGTAACAGAATTAATTTAGGTTTTTTTAAAAAATAACTGCTATACATGAAAACCAGACACTTAGAATGGCTTATATTTGTCATGAAGAGAAGAAAGTGTGAATTTCAAACCTTTGTCTTGTCATTTTTATGAAAAAGTTGACAGTGTGGTTCGTCAAGGTCATAATCAAAGTATAGATTTTCATATAGTAGTCTTATGGTATTGAATTGACTCTTAAGGGGTGCTCTCAGTAAATTTACTCATAGAGTTTAACTCTTACATAATATTTATATCATTTATACCTCTCATTTGTTAAGTAAAAGTCATAAAAACGGATGTTACCCTTGAAATTACAGACATTAGTAAGCATAAATTTATTTAGATGAGCTTTGATGCCAAATTGAATTCTCGGAGTGTTCTAGTTTTGCAGACCTTGCTAATAATGATGAATAAAAAATTCAATGAAGACTAGATATATAAATTAAAAAATAAATGTTATGTTAAGAAAGATATACATAAATCTGAAAATTCATTCTTAACATAGCCTTGGTTGTAATGAAAATTAAAATATTATGACTCAAAATTTATATCCTTATTATAGTGTACAGCATCTGTAAATTATTGTGATTATACCAGAAAGGGAAGAAGTATACCATTAATTTCTAAATGTATAATTTTTTTCAGATATTTGTTCGTGGTGTGAAGGGTGCTATTGACATGTTCCGAACTGCCTTACCGAATTCAGCTGTTGAAGGAGGTTGTTCTCCAGAAAGCTCATCTATAACTATTAAACAATATGCAGAGGACTCCACTCATGATCATAGATTTCATGAGCACTTATTAGAATATTCAAGTCGAGTATGAGCTTTTTAATTTTATTTTAGTATAATATATTTTAAATTTTTAGTTCAAAATTATTCAGCAGTTTTAAATTATTCATAATTTATACAAATTGCCATTTCAATATTCTACGTTATCTTATGGCCAATTTCTGTCTTTAAACTTAGTTTAAGTATACAGAAGAGATAATTTTTTATGACTATATTTGTTTCAATATTGAGCTCAATTCTCAATTCTATTTGTTTATTGTTTTGCAGTTTTTAGGATTGCAAATTTATTGTTATTACTGTATATATATTATGATGTTCAAAGTATAAGAGTTTCTTGTATGATTTGTATTAAATAGGCATGTTTTGTATGTCAAATGATTAGAGATTTTCTTAGTTTTTGAAGTAAATGGTACAATTTATATAACTTCCTTGGTTTTTATTATGTAATGCTAGTTTTGCTGACTTGATTCTTTAGAATTTTTCATGCATTTAATCAAAATAAATTACTTTAAATTTTGCATTAAGCCTTTTTTAATCATTTTTCTTAAAAATTATTTTAATTACAAACCATTCTAGATTTAACAGATTTAATATGGGTAAATCTATAATGCCCAATATTTAGTTTTTGATGTATTGATTTTAAATATAATATTACCTGTTTGTTTTAACTTCATTTTACCTCATATTTCCTTTTCTTTTCATTAGATCTTGTTTCATGCCATCTTGATGGGAAAACCCATTTAGAATTTTAATATCATTTGTATTTTTTGTTTTATACACCATTTTTTACCTGAATAGTGTTATGAGTCTAGTTTACATGTTTTACTGCTTGTTTTTCAAGCCTTTTTGCTAAATAAAAAATCTACTAAATAACTTTAATATAACTAAAAAAATTCATAGTCCTTCATTTGTAACCATCTTAACTAAAGGAAACTCTCAGGTTAAAAAACAATTATAATGGTCTAAGCCTAAGCTACTATTAAATATCCAGTTATAAAATATAATTATTATAATGCTATGTATTCAATCATATGAAGCACACAATTATAAGTAGATTCTAATAGCATTATGTCATAAAATTTTATCTCTGGGTAATTTGTTTAATTACTGCATTATTTTTGGTATGAATGTGCTGTACAGTATATCAGAATTTAAAAATTGAATTTTATGAATGTTTTCAATAAGCCGTAGGAAATTTGAATTATAAGGAAAGTGAAGTCTACATTAACCTTTGTGATTGAAGTTAGCTCTATAACAATAAATGTTTAATTTCTGTTTTGAGTGTTGTAGTAACATATCCATATAGTGAATATAATTGGAAATTTTTTTTTGTAATCTCAAAAAAATCTTGGTCTAAAAATTTCATGGTCATTTTAGAAAATAAAAAGTTAAAAAATCGGTCACATTTAAAATATGAAGTATATCTACTGAGGAGGTAATAACTTTCTAAATTTTTCATTAATGTACTGCTTTATAAAGTTTAGCCACTAGCATATGAAAATAAATCAAACAGGTAATATAGTCTGAAGAAACTGAAAGCTAAATTTCTTGCAGGAGAGTATAACTTTCGTAATTCCATGTTTTCTTTGTTTGCATAGTTTGTCTTTGCATGTTTGAAACTTGTATAACCAACAGATATGTGAATGCTATATGTTGAATTTTGTTGTCATCTGTTATCCTGTTCAAATGTGCCTGATGAAGTCCAGTGTAGATTGAAGGCCTTCCAGGGTGAATCTCTGTTGGTGGAGGTAGACCTGAGCAGGCAGTCACCCTCTTGCACTCTCTCAGTTAGTATCCCAGTTCCCCCAAACAAGATCCACAGGAATGCCAGTACAACACTGGACTCCTGGGCTTGTGGCTATAGACAGGTGTTGGTTGTAAGAAATTGGGAATAAAGCATGGACCAACCTGGGGTTCAAAGATGCAACAGAAAGCCCCCCAAAAAGTTAGTTACAACAACAGGAAACAAAATTATGTTAAATTTAGTGAAGGGGGCACAAAAAACAAAAACAACTCTGAAATAGAGAGGAAAAATTAAATTTTCGTGTATCAAAGTAATGACTATCTAGGAGCCAACCTAGGTGAAAAACTAGTGGTGGTCAATGTTGAGAGGGAAAATTCGTAATCCTGGACCACATGTTCCTCAACCCAAATTATGATGAGTCACAAGCCACAGCCTACCTTGTTGAAACCTCTGGGATGAGGCTGCTCAAATATACCCTTAGGACCACTGCTTAAGAAGGAAATATTTAAGAAAATGTGATAAGAAAAGAATGTATATTGGCAGCAATCCTGTTATGTGTCCTTGCCTAGCTTGTGTCTGAGAAAAAAAGATTATTAACTGAACATTGATGTTAGTTGTCAAAATGATTTGTTGAATTAAGATTCAGTATTGAAAAAATTTGCATTAGTAGGAGCATAAGTATAATTTTGTATTAGTGAAATAAGCTCATCAAACATGCAAGAAAATGGTGTAATGAAAGACAATATTTTTCACCAATCTTATTTTTTTCTGCTTTGTTATTTACTTATATTGTTACTACTATATATTTGGAAATATTAACAAAAGGAATATTTTGTTCCTTAAATCTAGGGGTATCTTTTAATATAATTCTGATTTTCATTGGTGAAATTTAAAAACTTTTGATTGTTATACTTATAATTTATTTTGCTGTAAGTAAACATACTATACTCTTTATTCATTTGAAATTGTTTGGTGTTACCATTTTTTAGGAGCCAGAAATTAGAGGTCATCTAAAGAACTATTTTAAGAGTGTTTCTAGCATTCCACATTTTGAACAGAGTGCTAAAAATTCAGAGGATTATCCACAAAGAGCTTCATTGCTGCGATGCTTATATAAACTGAAAGCAGAAAAGAGCTGTAATTGTGATGGAATATGGAACACAAGAGGTATGTAACTAAATATATCTGTTTACAAGAGTAAATTTCAATTCAGAATCGCTCTTAAATTAAATCTATTTTTATCCCTAGATGAAAATTTTAGACTGGAAGAAAATGCTTTTGGAAATTCAGTAATTGATTTGATAATAGAATCTATGAAATCATGCCAGTTCAGTAGTTTTCATCTGTTCTCAGTTTTAAAATTATTAGTTTCTCCTACTGTTGAAAGGTAAGTCATTTTTTACATACAATCATTAAATTACCCATAATGCTAAATTTTTTCGGAAGAGGTTTACAGTAGATCAGACCATCTGTGAGCTGTTTTAAAAACTAGTATGATATTCCTCATTTATAAGCAATGTTTGTTGATGAAAAAGTATTGAAGGTTTCTTTAAATATTTGCACAAACAGGGGGAATTATATTAATTTTTTAATTGTCAACTTTTAGTTTCATGCTAATTAAAGTAACATTCTTATATCTCTCATTCTGTGTGTTAGTTTTTACTATGAAGTGATACTAAATCAATCCTGTGTAGCCAGGAAATAATAAAGGTTCATTTTAACTTTCTTCTGAATAAAGTATAGATAAGATTAAGTAGAGAAATTTTCTCTAGCATAACTCTTGCTTCAAAGCTAATATTCAGTATTTGAGCTGAGGCAGTATGCCCTAACTTAGTTAAGCAAAATTTGCATATGTGTTTTCAGTAACATAATGCATTGATATATTTTATGCTAGATACTGTGACATAAATGCTTGACACAATACTTAAAGTAGATCCTCATATTTGTTGACTTGTTGAACTGAGCATCATGTTAGATGCAAAAGCAGCAATTCTTTGTGGCTTAGTGACTTGTAACTGGGTTGAAGGAAAATGTATTCACTGACCCATGGCAATGTCTTCTGGATATATGCTTAGGTGGCTATGATTGTGTGTGCTTTATCCCAAAATCAAGTGCTTGTCAATAATCTTTAGAAAAGAACTGTTGATCACACATCTATCTTCCATAAATCCCAAAATGTGTCATAATGATGAAAATGTTCTCAACTTAGCTGTGCTGTAATTTCTAGTAAGTTTGATTATATGTAAATGATTTAGTCAACTGTATGATTATTAGGTTAAAAATGCTTATGTGTTTTTGTGAAAAGCATGAAGGATATTTAGATTCTGTATATTTTAAAATGATCATACATATAAATTTCTTTAAAAGTTATTTATTTGAAACACAAGAACTTAAATATAAAAGCTTATTCATGTGTTTATTTACATATCTTGTTCTTCCCAATACATTTGTATATTTATGTTAATTACATAACTCATAGTAAAAAGGCTACATATTGATGTTTGCATTTTTGTAGTTTTATTAAGTATGATGGTTGGTTAGCAACAAACACTTTATGCATTTTGTTGTTGCTAAACTCCCTGGACTAGAAAATGCTAGACCAAGTCCCTGAGGCTCTGTTGGGTGAGCAAAAAGGAGGCAGCAGTATCCTGATCTGCAAACATGCTGACGGGGATAGCTAAAGCGTTCACAATATGGGAAAGATTCACAGGAACAAGGGGGAAAGGCCTTGTAGAATTCTCAAAGCTCATACTTTTTGTATGGTCACTGTTGACAAGCCAAGGCAGACTGTATTGGCCTCAGACATTTTAAGAGCTAGGCCAGACTAGGGTCACTTGGCTGAATACCAGTGATGAGCAGGAGGCTCTCTTCAAACACTAAAAATAGATTGAGCCTTTTATGCAGTTAGGACGTCAAACAGGGGCGAATCCTCTAAACAGCCCTCATTTGCTAGTAGGTTTCCCTGATTATTGCTGAACAAACCCAAATGTGACGAGATCCATTGAAAAGTTATTGATTTAGAGTCTGTCAAGCAGGAAAGGAGAAAGAAAATGTTGGTATTTGTTTTATCAGTGATCAGCAGCCAATTCATTAGTTGTTGAATGGCACTCTTGCTGTCAGTCAAGATCCAGATATTTTTAAATGGAGATGATTCAGCAAATCTTAGGGCTTGTCTTATGGCCATCAGCTCTGATCTAAAAACTGAGCTATTATCAGGATTTCTAAATTTGATTCTTACATTTGAGGCCTTGATGAACTCGCTGCTGCCTGTACAGCCTAACTCCTGCTTACTCCCATCTGTATATATTTGGATTGCATCAGCTGGAATAACATAAATGATTTCAAGAACCAATTGTTTTAGTAAATCAGGTTATTGTAGTTTTATTTGCAGGACATTTGAAATTTTCATTAAAGGTCATATGTGGTAAAGAAACATTTGCCTCTAAACAACTGTTGAGAAAAGCCCCGCCGACATTGAGATCCAAAAATCCTTGCTTCTGAATAAAGCCCAATGGGCTATCCCTTTACAAACAGGTTGCTGGTCCAACTAGAAATAAAACTTTCTGTTCAATTCTATGAGCCAAGACTTCTAAGTTTACTGACATTTGACTGAGTTAATTAAGTTCCTGGAATCCAAAGTCATTGAATTAGCTTCATAAAGGGCAATATCATTTGGGTAGCTGTTATGCAAACCTGTTATGATTTTGGCTGCACTAATTTGAATTCTGTCAAGTTTCTTCAAGTTAGATTTGGCTGCACTCTGGTAAATTTAATAACAGTATTTTATGACATGTCGAATGAGAGCAGTGTAGGTGGATCTTAGATGTTGGCTCATGCATTTTAAACTATTAAACTAAAATTTAACAGTATTTTAAATTTTAGTTTGTGACAAAAATAATGAAGTAATGAAATGAATCAGGAAGTTGAAAAATGTTGTTATGAATGTCTGAATTCTTATTTTCATAAGCTTTTAATTAAGGCCAATGCTGGGAAACTTCTCTAGCTGGCCACTCCTCTAAATGGCCATATTTTCTTCAGAACTGATTCAAGACACATTGGAGCTAGTGTTATAGAAGAAAACTTTTTCAACAGCCACACCTGAAAATGGCCACTTTTTTTTCAGAATCATTATTGGCTGCCATAGAGAAGTTTCACTGTATTTCAATACAATACTACTCTTATAAAGAGGTAAATGTAACCATTAAATTAAAAATAAAGGATTTCTCCTGTCATTTTACACAATGATCCAAAATTTAAAAAAAATTAAGAAATTTATTATTTTCTTATCATAATTCCTACTATGTTAATTGCTTGTTTTTCTTTAACAAAATATTCTATCTAGCATGTTTTGAATTGTAGTAATCATTGTAAGGATTTGTTCTTTGTTGCAGGCATTTTGTTTCCTTATTAGACCAATTTTCAGAGCGTCACTTGGCCATTTTCTTACATATCCTTCATAACGCCTTATGGCCTAGTGAAAGTGATTCTACAGATGTTGAAAGTAGTTTGGAATCTAGACCAAACTGTACACACAATTATAATAGGCTAAAGCAATATTTAAAAGGTAAGTTTTTCTCTCAAATGTTTTTCTAATTTTAATACAGTTCTAGTATTTTGTTGTGATGCTTATGCCTCATATTTATTATTAGAGCTTTTGAGGGTAAAAGAATGTATTCTGAGAGTCAACAATTCTATCAGCTGCATAACTGTAAGGACTACAGATATGCCATTTCTTTGCTTCATATTTAAAAATTAAGAATTAAAATGGTTTCAGTCCAGGATACAAGTTGTATGCTAAGCCAGACTATACCTTCTACTGCAGATTAAGGAAATGAGAATGATTTATAACTATAATAATTAATAATAAATTATAGAAAACATCTGAAGTAGAAGTAGATATGTATCTTGGTTAAATTACTCTTACAACAATTATTTGTAATGAAAGGTTATGCATAACATTTGATTCTAATCCATATTTAAAAATTTTTTAGATGAGAGCCAGAACTGATATAATGACTGAATGTAATGTAATTTACATGTTTGTTGTACTGTTATAAAATCTGCTAATTGTGCCATCTGTTAGAACACAAAATTTGTATTTAAATTAAATTAAAATGTGCAGTTAGTGTGATTACCTTTAAGGAAGCATATCATTGTTTTTTGTAGTGAAAGTTACTTTTTTATTTTTTATAATTACCTTCACCATAATTTCCTAATATACAGTTGACCTTTTCAACATCTGTATCAACAACCTTAGTACTGAATGTCATGTGTTTTTGATTGAGGTCATTCATTCTTAAATGTAATTGGTAGTGAATCATTCACATTTACTATATATTTGCGATAGTTATATTATTTTGTCTTAATATGTAACTTGTACCAGTGACTGGGACTTAATTCAGTAGTGCAACCACAATCACTTTCTTGGGTGAGGTGGGGGGAGGAAAATTTCTACTAGAATCAACTTCCTTCTGTTTCCTATACTTGTGAACTATAATTCTTTTGGTTTTACTTAATTTTCAATCAGTTTCTTAATGTTGAGAATCAAGCATTCAATCAATATTACATGTGATTTAGTGGCATCTCTTCATTTATTTTGTGCTATTATGTTTTATGCATCTGGCATCACCTTTTTTCTGTATTTCATTAAAATTTATGTAAACAGTAAGACGAACCGTTCTTCTCATCTTACTTATTAAATCCTGAATTCAACTAGCTATCACTTTGTTTCATTAATATTGCAACACTTAATAATGCAATTTCTGTATAGATTGATTTATATTAAATTTATCTATGTATATAGTTTCTTAAAAAATGGGAACAGTAATTTTTTATTTATTTATTTATTGCAAAAGCACTTGATTGTACATCATTGGCTCCCATGCATCAAAGATGCATAAGATTGGAGCATTAAAACAAAAATAGAACAGCTGAACAATACAAAAACAATTACTTAGCGAAGAACAATAATTGCATCAAAACGGCAAATATGAAATACATAAACATGAAAGAAAATCAGTCGCTGGATGTCAATTGCATCAACTCCCTAGCCTGCCAATATCGACTGTATAAGTTTTCTTCATTCAATGAAGAACAACTTAGTAAATGATCTTTGTCCATCTCAAAGTTCTTGTTGCACAAAGGACTGCTATATATACCAATACTGTATAGATGTTTAGCAAGGCAGTCATGTCCAGTCTCCAGGCGAAAGGCCACTACTGCAATGGATCTTGGGGAGTCTGGGATTTTATTGATTGAGTCCCTCCATCTCTTATTCTTGATTTCATCTCTTATTCTTGATTTGGAACAGTAATGTAAATGCCAATATATGATTGTCTAATGTTTTTCACCAACTTTGTCCCTTATTAAAATTAATCTAAATCTGTTGTCACTTATATTTAGCTTTTGCTGTAAAGACAGTCTGAATTCCCTCAAGATATGATCACTATAACTATAATAATGCCACCCACATGGTGTAGTGGTTAGCATTCTGAGCTGCCACACAGTGAGCTTGGGTTCAAATCCCGAATAAGGTTTGGTCGTTTCCATGTCATCCCCCTCATAGGGAGCAATGCTGGCTCACCTATAGGGTGCTCCCATTATAAAGTAGCCTGTAAAATAGTAGTGAATAACAAAAGGTGAATGTCTAATGACAAGTGCCTCTGCATTAGATAATACACACACAATATATATATATATATATATATATATACATATATAAAATAATAGCGATAAATTTTTGCTTGTATTACTAATGTTAATACTTAAGCAGGAATAATTATTTATGTATTTTGTGGACAGCTTTAAATATTCTTGTACATATGCTTAGGTGTTGTTATCTTACTTATTTCTTTAATTTGCAGTGTTAATTGCTACAAGTAATGTCACAATGAACGTGGGTTGCATCCAGAAACTTGTTTTAGAGCGAATATATTTATTTCTGTCATCAATTCAATATCAGCAATTGAATAGGTAAGTAAATTCCTTGGGTTTTCTTCATGATTATTTAATAGGCATTTTTTCTGTCTCATAATATCCACATTGTGTGCAATTCCTTTTTAAATGCAGTTGTTTTCAGTGTTTGTTGAGTTGTTTAGAATGTGCAATACAGGGTCACCGAAAAAGGTGTCCATGATTGCAATGTGAAATAAAGAACCATATAATAGAACTCATGCTTTTTATTTCCCCCCTAAAGATAGAGAAACAAATCAAGTTTTGGACATTTCCTAATAGGTTTCGATATGAGCATCCCTCGTCGCTCTGCACACATTTAGGTGATAGTTGATCTTCATCCAGGTATGCTCGATCATAGCAGTCACAGTCTCTATTGCAGCAGTGATTCTGTCTGATAAATGGTGTAGTCCCAGATTTTCTCAGCATACACAATGTTTTTCAGATAACCCCATTGAAAAAGGTCTACGCTAGCGTGACGTCAGAACGTTTCCGCTTGCTCCCAGAGCACATGGTCACCATGACATAGAAAAATTTTAACTCCCAGAGTTAACATACCATCTGCTGCTATGCAAAATCCGATCGGTCAATTGTTCCTGGTGTGCACAACTAAAATCACGGACACCTTTTTCAATGACCCTGTATATTGATCAGTTAAAGAAAGGCATCTTGAAGTAGTTTGAATTTCTGATGACTGCATCCAGGTGGTTAATAGTAAAAGGTTTTTTGAAGTTTTTATATTGTTGGGTAAAGAAGAAAAGTAATGAGAGAGGAAATTGAGGAAGAAGTAGCCAGTTAAATCATAAAATAATGAGAAAGGACATTGAGGAAGAAGCAGTCAGTTAAATCATTAAATAATGAAAGAGGCCATTGAGGAAGAAGCAGCCAGTTAAATCATAAAATAATGAGAGAGGACATTGAGGAAGAAGCAGCCAGTTAAATCATTAAATATTGAGAGAGGACATTGAGGAAGAAGCAGCCAGTTAAATCATAAAATAATGAGAGAGGAAATTGAGGAAGAAGCAGCCAGTTAAATCATAAAATAATGAGAGAAGACATTGAGGAAGAAGCAGCCAGTGAAATCATTAAATAATGTGTTTATGTTAATTTAGTTATGTCTTTTGATTTTAAGCTACCGAAACTTATTTCAATCTCAATATGAATATGAAACTTTAGTTGCCAACTAAGTGTTTCTATGTTAATTTAGTTATGTCTTTTGATTTTAAGCTACCGAAACTTATTTTAATCTCAATATGAATATGAAACTTTAGTTGCCAACTAAGTGTTTCTAGTGGGCCTCTTGAGGTTAAAAAATGCATCCTCATGTATGCAAAATGTTTATTTTACAATGTATACATTATGAAAATGAATGTTCCAATAACTGCTCTGATTCTACCTTCTGAAAAATTATGGATAAAATGCATTGTTGAACAGAAGATGCCATTTTAAAATCAAGAAAAAAACTTTTTTATTAGGATAGTCAGATCACAGAAATACCAAATTTGCCTCTTAATGTATCAGAAAAGGTCTATAATTAATATAAGCAACAATGCACATCTTCTTTAATAAACGTGAATATTAAATTCTGCTTAACCTTTCTATGACAACATCTTTTACTGACATATTTATAAAACAGTTATAAATAAACTGTGTTCCCATGGTCCTGAAAAGGTTTTTTTTAAAGTTATTTAATTTTTTTTTTATTCTTTAAGTCCCTAATTTTTGAGAAAAAATTTAGGTTTACTGTTATAATTTCATTTCTTTTATAGTTAGAAATGTCAAAAGTGTATGCTTGATTCATTTATGCTATCTAACTAATGAAAATTTTCTCATTTATGAAATAACTGTATGTCATGCACAAGCTATTTTCCTACCTTTCATTCAGTACTGAGAATATATATGATAGTTGAAATTAAAATTATTTACTCAAATCTTGTGGATTACTTACAGCAAGAGTACACAGCTTCTTAAATTCACAAAAATTAATTTTTATTGTAGACTTAAGATGTTATGCTTGCTTGTTGCAATTAACATTTGATTGCAAGAAGTATTTAATAAATGATTTAAATACTAGTACTTAAAATATCTTTAAGATTTTTGCCATCAAATAATATTTTAATGGGAATAGAAATATTTTGTTTTATACTCATGTTACTTTGTTTATTTACTTTTCAGATGTTTGTTGTTCCATATATATGATGTAGTACTTGATACAATGTGCTCAAATGAAAATTAGACTATGTGCCTGTAATGATAACTTATGTACCATGTGTATAATTGTTATATATTTATGAATAATACTTTAATTGTATTTTATTATATGTCTGTGTTGGATTTATTTTTAAATCTTTGCCAGTACATTCCATATGCTGTAATTTCAGAGTTTTGTCAAAACTGATAGTATAAATATTAGTTTTCTTTATGTTATTGGTCTGATATATTCCAATATTGTAATATTTTATATCTCAAATTTAAAAAAAATTCCTAAAAATTGGAAAACATGCAGTAAAAATTGGCAGCCTTAAAATTTTTACAGAAATATGACAAGATTTCAGTTGTAATTAATCTTATAAATTTTGACATATACTTTGTTAACCTATGTGGCAGAGGGAAGTTAAAAGCTTTTTGTAACTAAATTTTAATTGAAATAAATTTCGTACATGAATAACCAGAAATTTTCTATACTTGGGAATTTTTCATTATTCTCAAATATTAATAAGATATTTTTTTACTAAAGGTGAAATACATTTCACGTATATTTGAAAGCAAAAACTTTTGTAGACAGTTTTGTCACTAAGCTAAAATACACGAAGGCTTATTGGTTAATTGATAAACGTAGTAATAAAATTTTTTTCTTTTGAAATTTTTAATAAATGTAAAATATTATGGAAAAGAAATCATTCATCAGTTTTCTTTTCTTGTCATTGTATGATGTATACTGCAATGCTACTTTCCTAAGATGTGTATATATTTCCAGAATTCCTCTTTATATATGCATATTTGAAATGTTAGGAGTTCTCTGTTTTTTACTGAATTTTTATATTTTCTGTTTATTTGGAATTGAAACCTCTTAAGATCTATTTACTCTGTATTTAAGTTGAGCTGTTATTATATTTATTTGCATCTTATTTCAATAGAAGTAGGAGAATCTGAACTTAAACAGATATTAAATTGCTCTGTATGCAAAAGCTGAAAGGGTTATTAATTTAATTTTCCATTTAAATCATAAACTTATAAAATATAAATAGTATGTTTCTGCTTTCATTTTTGATAATACAATGGATCAAATATTTTGCATTTGCATTTTCATACATTTTGATATAAACACGCATAACTGATTATCTGGTCTTGGATTCAGTGTTTTACCATATCTTAAAATTTAAGTATTCATATGTCTAGATTAGAAGCCTCTTTAAAGTTATGAGAGATTAATAATGTAAAGTATATTAAGAGATGAATAAAGTCAAGTCTGAAAAAAAATTCACATTTTATAGATGAATATTAAGGTATAAAAGCTACTAAAGATAGAAAACAGTATCTTGCTGCATGCTATATAATGGTCTTATGTTGATTGCACTTGTTAATTCTTTTATATAAATGTATTATTTATACACAGCTATGTTTAGCTTTAATCTGTTACTATTTTAAGTATCTTTAACTCTTATAAAATATAAGGTTTACAGTTTTTATCATGTTTTTTACTGGTCCTGTGAATGTATCTTCACAAAAAATTAAATTGTACAGTTTAAAAATAAATTTCTATGATTTGTATTTTAATTTGAAAATTAGTCTCTTAATCTTTAAGTTTTTGGGCATATTAATTGTAACTTTTCTTATTTTAAGCATTAATAAATGTTATCTTTGTTTCTGTTTCGCAGCTAAAATGTTGTTAATTTGGACTCAGTTAAGTAAACTTACTCTTTTCTTTTTTCTGAAATATTTTCATCAAAAGAGAGGCTTTAATTTTTGTCCCAGGGTTGTTGTTGAGTGAAAAGTGGGTTTTAAGTTCAGAGTGATTTCATGTTTGTAAAGATGAATATACAAGTTAAAAAAAATTATTATACATAACTTATTTTAACCGTTACAATCTGTAACATGAATCTGTGAGTAGTTTAGAACAGGAAATGTTCATCAACGTCTCTCCCCCATTGAGAGGATGGCCATTGTAGGGAGTCAGTGATAGTCAACACTAATTTGTTTCTCTTGGATTATGGGAGATGTGAGTTAGACATTCTGTTTTCCTTAATTTTCCTACATATTAAGCTACTTTCAGAAAACAAACTACAGATGTGAAAAGGTAGCTAACCTTATTCATTTATCATGACATTTGTTATTGTAAAAGTATTTACTGGAGTTAATATTTTATTCCTGGGAAAGTTTTCAGAATGATTTTTAAAAGAAAAAGAAACCATAGTTTACTCTGAGTCTTAAGAATTTAGGATTAATTAAAAAAAATATTATTTAAAAATGCATTTCCGATTTTTTCCCCATAAAAGCAAGTAATTTAACAAATACATAAACTTAAATTGGATACTGCCTAAATGCTTTGGTACAGTCAGATTTTTTAATACCATGGGGGTCATTCATATTACCCCCAAATAGAAAGTGATAAAAAAAGACAATTTTAGCATTATTTTTTGCAAATACACCTCTGCCCATGGTAATTGTTGAAATATAAATTTCACTTTAAATGTTATAACTTCAATGAGAACCACTACTGGAGAATTATATGCATCTTTACAAATTTCTTTTAGCACACTAAGAATCTTCCAAAGTCAACCATAACATCTCATTTGACCTGGGGTAAACTATTACTTGTGGAAAGTTAATGTTTTAATATTGCTAAGCATTTTTCATGTGAGGCATTATTTTTCTACACATCAATGATTCTGTCCAATGGGGCCACAATGAATTTCTCCATTGTGAACTTGTTATTTAGGTCTATTTTGCTGAATGTAAGTATGTATTTAGAAATTTGTGTGAGAAGTTCAATGCTACAAAAATACATAATACTTTAAGAAAGTTTTTAAAAAAAACCTGAATTCCTGTAGAAATTCTTGATTTCCTGACTTTTTGATATGACAAATTTAAGTTCTACCAGAAAAAGCTTTTTTACAGTGGTTTTGCTATCAATTGGAGAATACCAGTTAATTTCTTTGTGTTTCTTTTCATGATACAATTCAGGCTTTGGGAAAAGTCTTCTGTTTAAAAATGACTCTGAGAAGACATTTATTATTGAAACCAACATCTAGTGAGAATTAAAATTATTATTATTATTTATACCTGAGCTAGCCAGAATCTGATTTAGAAAAAATTGTCAGTTAAATTTTGCTTTTGAACTCAAATTTCATCCTTTTTTAAATATCCTCTGATTACTTTGTATTCACCTAGACTTGTTTTTTTTACCAGTTTAAAAGTTGAATACAAGCTACAAAATTTTTTATTCTTGAGTAGAAAACTCAAACTGAGTAAAAATATATAGGAACTGAATGTTCATGTTAAGCAACTTAGTGCTTAATGTGAAGTCATGCCTATGGAGTTTGGCCTTAAAAATGATGTTAATAATTGTTAACATAAGATGATATCAGATTACTTATACCATTTGTTGATTTAGATATGCCAGGATTTAAAAAAATATTTCTTTTATAAAAAATACATTTAATAAATAATCTCACTTATCAAATAAATGGAGGAATTATTTACCATAAGTTTTAAATGCATAATTGACTTAGCTTTAAGGAATGTTAACTGAAGTTCTTAATCAGTGGTATGAAAATTTATTTTGTTGCAGAATCTTATAAGGTTTTTGAAAAGACCACATCATATTCTTTTATTTTATATAGTTTCATGAAGACATAACTTGTATAGAACCTCAGACTATTTCTTTAGAAATCTAAGGTTCTGTAAACACATTTAGAGGAGCTTTGCTATAGATATATATAGCCTACTCTCTGCAGAAGCTATCTCTGTAAACTGAATAGTTGAAAGCATATCATGAGCAGAAATTTTAGTGAGTGTAAGCTCTGAACTATCTTCTGTTTCATAAATAATAATCATCAGTTGCAACTTCAGCAGAGAAAATCCAACTTATGAAATAGTGAGGAGGAAACTTTTTTTTAAAGTGTTCAAATGTAAACATTTAAGTGTTATAACATGTCAAATTAACAAAAGTCAGAGCCTCCAATGTGATGTTTGAATTTTTTTAATCACTGAATATACATTTATGTATTTTCATTATAAGCATGTTGAGAAGATAAAAGCTTTTTAAAGTAGACTGCTGAAGATCTTTCGGCAGCAGCTCCTTACAACAAAACTGCCTTTAAAGCTTTACCAGAAATACCATTCCTACCATGTCAGCTTAATAATGCAGATATATATGAGCAACATAGATTGTTTACAATGAAAGCAAATAATATCCCAAATTCATATAGCCATTTAATCTGGTGTATTTATCTGTTAAAATTTCTTTATTGGATTTTTGTTGAAATTATTGCTTGAGTATGGGCCATGTTTAAAATAAAATGAAATCCCAGTTAGTTCATCAGTTCCATTATAAACATGTCTACATTTAACACATGTAATTTCAAAGAAAAAAAGAGATAGCATTAGCTTCATCTGTTTCAGGTTTTGTGGTGTTAGAAATATGCTAGACATTTCAACAATACATTTTAATATATTGTAAATCATACAGTGCATTTTAAAACACCGAGAAAAGGCTCATGAATGAGAAACATTTTCTGTGAGGGTATTCAATCAAATGGAGTATTTATTCAAATGGGGCCTTTTCAGAAAGTAAATGTCTCACTTAAGAATGTACCAGAATTGTTCCATAAATTTAAATGTAATAAGTATTGTAAACATAATGCTAAATTGTTCTGAAAAACTTAAAATACTAAACCAGATACCTGGGATGCAGTGAATCATTAGATATTACAATTTCTTATTTCATATTGTAAATCATACAGTGTATTTTAAAACACTGAGAAAAGGCTCATGAATGAGAAACATTTTCTGTGATGGAAAGGCAGTATTTCCCTTCCTTGGCTTACTGTTTTGACATTATCTTGCTGGGCTCCCAAGAAAGAATGCTGAATTTACTTTAGAAATTTGAATCTCAGCCCCTTTTTTACAATTAATCATTATGAAATAAAAATGTTTTATACTCTCTTACCAATTTCACTAAATGTGGAGCAAAATTTCTTATTACTGTCTCTCATTGGTTGGTGCAATTAGAAAATCTTCAATAGAACACATTTAAAGTCAACACGTTTTCATACTTGGATCTTTAGATTTTCCAAAGTAACTGCATAGTTTTGAATGAAGGATTTTATATATATATATATATATATATATATATATATAATAAAAGTCTGATAACAGTTCATAGTTTCTACATGAGTTTAATTAACTACAGCTTTTTCAGAACCATTTGCAGCAAATGAATACAAAACTTCACAGAGAGCTCTACTTTATTATTCAAATGGGGCCTTTTCAGAAAGTAAATGTCTCACTTCAGGAAAGTATGTGTGCACAAGCAGTATATCCAGCAACTCTTATTACCTACAATTGTAACATTGTGGGGGGGGGGATGAGTGGGATCAAGAGGACGCAAACAGAGTAAATTTAGTTTGAAAAATCAAATCCTGAGCTACATATAGGTATTAAAGTACCACTGACAGCATGTAACGATGTAATTTGATTGTACAGAATTGTGGGTAAAAGAATGAATAACTGAAAAGTCATAGGAATTAAGACACTAGATCCAGCCTTTATTATGCCAACTGTATTAGTCTTATCTTCATACTTAATATTTTGTCCCATAATTTATAGAAGACAAGATTACTGACCATTGTAGAGAGGATAAAATGATAAAACATTGAACTATCACTACCATAAATAATTCTGCTCATGGAATTCTCTCAAATGTTCATCATTAAAGTCAAGCTCTAGAGTACATCACATAAGGTAAAAACCATGAAGCTACAGAAGGAGCATAAGCTTCAATGGGGAATTCCTCGAAAAATGGACCGATTATGGTCGCTCACCGGCAGATGGCGTGACATGTTCTACTGGTTTGCATTTTTCATTGAGTTATATGGACACGTGTTTTAGAAAATTGTTTTACAAATTTTTAAATTTATTCTGTGCACAGATATACCAGCATGTTTATCACCTGGTTGTTCCAGTGGCCAGATTTCATTATAAATTATGTTGCTGGTTATGTTGTTAGGAGGATCAGTAGATTTTCTAAATGTGACCAATGCATTCAAAACTTACCATTATAAACAGCAATACTGATCAAAATAAATTAATTTTTTTAAAAAGTAAAGATTCTTTATTATACCCTTCAGAATTGTTTTTAAAAGTAATTAATCTAAAAATTACAATAATCAAAACTCTTAAATTTTAATAAACTAAATAATAAATTAATTTTTTAAGTGATAAAAGAAATTTATACTGGTCCTCTTATGCCAGAAATAGATTGCAATGAGCAACATAACATTAATTTAACTCAAAATGTTGTCAACTTTTTTCTAATTCCGCACATGCATTTTATATGCAAACAAGAAAATAAAAATTCTCAACTCTGTGCTAAAGTTAAAAAATTAAGAAAACAGTCAAAATTTTAAATCACATTTATTATTAAATTTAAGCTTTTATTTTATATTACTTTTGAATTGAATATCAATAAATAATGTTATAAATATCTGTAAAACCTGTCATGTATAATTTTTTGTTCAAATTTATCTATAGTAAATTGTATATTAAGCATTAATTTTTTATTTTATAATAATGTATTACTAGTGTATGTTGTTAGTTTCAATTCTTTATAATTATGAAATACTTTTCTTATATTCAACATATTTTGTGGTTATGGCAAATTAAGATACACTTCTGAGCTAAAGCCATCATTATTTTTTAAATTGTTCACAGAAATAAAATATTTCCACTACGAAAACTTCATAAAACTGGTGAATATGCTGAAACCTTAATATAGAATTTAATTACTGTTAAGTTAGTTTTGATAAGTAAATAAGTTTTCATTGTATGATAAAAAATGTTGTCACTTTAAATGCTTATGCAAAATCTGTTGTGTATAATTTTAAAAAAAATTAATATTTTCCGATCTTTTTACTTTGAGTACAATAAAACCCATACTTTGTGTAACTAGCTCGCTCTAGAAAATAATGGATCATTATTTACTCATTTCCCTTAAGGGGAGTGGTCACTTTTACGTACCTTTAAAAGTATCATTTTTAGACCTATGTTTGATTGTATGTACTACTCATGATTTTTGCTTGATTTACATGAAATTTTTTGAGTAACTGCCTATAATATTGTTTATTATACATGCAATTTTTCAAGGTAATTAATAAAAATGACTTTTTATGCATAAAAAGTGAATAATTTTTTTTAAAATCGAGCATTTTGCAGTCAACTACTGTGCGCATTCTATCAAAATAAATTGTTAAGGTACATTAATAATTTTTTACTATATGTGATTACAATACTTCAGGCAACAATATCCAGCAACCTTATTCTAAAATATATTAAAACATTTTAGTATGTGCTATTCTTAATTAGAAATTTCAAAAATGACTGAGTAAAAGCTTATAAAAAAAAATCTTTAAAAAAATTAAAATATATTAAGGTTAAAAAAATTTGGTGGATTTTGTTGTTAAAAGTGTTGTAATCACATATAGTAAGCAATTATTAATGTAACTTAATAATTTATTTTGATAGAATGCACACAGTAGTTGACTGCAAAAGGCTCAATTTAAAAAAAATATTCACTTTTTATGCATAAAAAATCATTTTTTTAAATTCATTACCTTGAAATATTGCATATATAATAAACAGTATTATAGGCAGTTACTCAAAAAATTTCATGTAAATCAAGCAAAAATCATGAGTAGTACATACAATCCAGCATTGGTCTAAAAATGATACTTTTAAAGGTACGTAAAAGTGACCACTCCCCTTTTAAGGAGGGAGATCACCTTAAACCCTTCAAAAAACTCAATTTTTTATTATGATTTAATTTTGAAGAATGGAATATAAGGAATCTTATGAAAAAAATTTATGTCGATATGACAATTAGAACCGATTTTATGGCCAAATGTTTAAAGCTAATAGTAAAGTAATTTATAGAAAATTTGCTTTAGAAAATTTGCTATAGAAAATTTGCTAATAGTAAAGTAATTTATAGAAAAACTTTAAATTGCTTTTTCTAAAAACTGTTATTTTGAAAGTTGTGCACACTATTTCTTCAAAACTAATCATCACAAATTGCTAAAATTTTTTGTATACATGTATATCTTGCATGTTTCTACAATTTCTACCTAAATTTAGGTATTTTTTCGCAGAATTTTTTTTAAAAATTTATATTTTTTTCGAGCATTACAATACATTTGACTGAAAAAAATATTTTTATGTGAAATATGGTAACTCTTTTAGGTGTAGATTAAATTATAACCTATGGATAATATATATACAAATAATTTAATATATATCTCTTATAGTTTTAAAAAAAATCTGCACATTGCATTGATCTAAGATTTACTATTCATAAAACATTTTTTTCTTAAAATAATTTCTAATAATCTCCCAACACTTCTGTTTTTTTTTCTAATAGATAAAACTTTGTACAATTCACTTTTAAAAATTGGTTTAAATTAATTACAAATTAACTGTTTAACACATTAAGCTTGGTTGTAAAATCAGTGTATTTTTGTGCATGCAAAGGTGATCTCCCCCTTAAGAATTTTAATGAAGTTTAGCAAAAAAGGCAGTTCAAATAAACATTTTGAATGAAGATAAACAATTGTTAAGTTGAATAAATAAATTCATATTAAAAATACACTTAAAAAAAACTTATTTCTTTTGAAAAATACGAAAAATCCATATTAAAGCGTATGGTTTCTGTGTTATAGCGGCAACAGCACAGGAGCACGTGCCATCTAGTGGTGGCGACCAAATCGGAGACACATTTTTAACACTGAGCTTCCCCTCCTTCTGTAGCTTCATGGTAAAAACTTTGGTGTGAACATATATGCATAAGCCATATGCAGTTTGTAAAACAGTGAAATCTATTATGGAGATACTATGTGAACAAATATTTTTATTTGATGCTGATGAAATTTCCATACAGGTATTAAAATAACCTGTATTATATAACCAGTTATTTTGTGCCTGAATGTATTCTTTCTAATAATTTATAACTGTTTACACAATTCTAATGAAATGACAATTATCACTCTTTCTACAAAACAAACTGAATCTGCCTTTATGGATGAACCCCTTAACTAGAGTTCATCCATAAAGGCAAGCTTATGGAAAAACTAGAACAAGTAACAAATTAGAGGAAGAAGAAGAATCTTAAATTACAGTAATTAATGAAGGTTAAATTGATAAGCTGTAATGTTGGATTATTTTTAAAATTTTCTTCAGATGGAAATGATGAAAACTGTTCTCTTTAAATCCATAATACACCTTGAAGGTCATATTAACCTTAAAGGAGATTTTTCTATAAATAACAAAAGGTGAATGTCTGATGACAAGTGCCTCTGCATTAGACTAAAAGAAAAAACTGATAGCTTTAGATTATTTCATAGTATTTTCTAAAGGAATTCATAGTATTTGAACACCTTTGTATTACAAAACCTAATTTAGAGCCAAAGACTTGTTCATAGGAAAAGAAGTTGCTGTCCATGTAATGTCAGAAATAAATTATGTATATTGAGATTAATCTAACCATACTGATGAGAACTGAATTCAGATCATAGCATGACTTTGTCATAGTATTCTGGTTTGGTTTGATTTAGAGTGCTATGGTAATTTTTTGCTACTCTGGGGCCAATTAGACTAGGTTCTACTGCTTAAAGCCAATTCCAAAAGGCTACAAACATCCATGCCAATAGTGGGACTTGAACCCACAGACTCTGGTACCAAAAGTCAGCATCCTAGCCATTCGACCATAATATTCTGCAATACAGGGGGTGTGGAGTTTGATTTTCTAACCAGCCAAATGTATCATAAGGTACAGGGGAAAAAATGAGAAAGTAAAGCAAAGTGTTAATTATTCTTCTTGCACTTGCATTGTTGTCATTTTTACTCAATAATATTAGAAAATTTTCAACTCAAAATATATCTTAATCTTTTCAATAAAAGCAAAAAATGACCATAGCACTCTAAATCAAACCAAACTAGAATACTATGACTAAGTCATGCTATGATATGAATTCAGTTCTCATCAGTATGGTTAGATTAATCTCAATATTCATAATTTATTTCTGACATTACATGAACAGCAACTTCTTTTCCTATGAACAAGTCTTTGGCTCTAAATTAGGTTTTGTAATACAAAGGTGTTCAAATACTATGAATTCCTTTAGAAACTACTAAGAAATAACCCAAAAGCTATCAGTTTTTTCTTTTAGTCTAATGCAGAGGCACTTGTCATTAGACATTCACCATTTGTTTATTGATAGAAAAATCTCCTTGAAGGTTAATATCACCTTCAAAGTGTATTATGCATTCACTGATATTTTTACTGGCTACTTTCTTATGGGAGCACCCTATAGGTGAGCCAGCATTGGTGCTCCCTATGAGGGGGACCACCAAGCCTTATTTGGGATTTGAACCCAAACACATGTAGGCGGCAAAGCTATCAGCTTAAGGATATCAATTACAATGCATTTATTTGTTAACTCAACAGCTTTTCAATTATTATTTGAAAGACCAAAGGAATCAACAAGTTAGAAACTCTCCACTACAGTAGAAGCCACAATATGAAAATTAATTAGGAACTCAACTTTTGTTGGTTATAGTATAAAGAGAAATTCATACATGTTTTCCTAACTAAATTTCTTTTTAAAAAAATGCTGTAAATTTTGTTTATTTAATGCTACTTCAAAATTGTGCACAGACCCAATAAACTCATGTTGAATATCATAGTATCTATATACACTCTGTCACAAAAAAATATAAGCACCCAGAAGGAAACGAGCTACTATCACAAAACTTAACATGTATGTAGTGTATGAGGATATAAGCAAATGATTACAAATTCAGAAGAAAAGACCGTTTTATTAAGAAGATATAGCACGAAAAAGGTTACAAATCAGTAAATAGTAAATACACCTCTGGCAGCTATACAAGCCGAAACACAGTGTGGCATCAAATCAGTGAGGTCACTAATGACCTCCTGCGGAAGATCATGCCATAATCTTTGCAACTGGGGAGTTAATTCACCAGTATGCCGGGACGGCTGCAGTTGCCTTCCAAGCACGTCCCAGACGTGCTCTATTGGCGAGAGGTCAGGTGACCTGGCAGGCCATGGGAGTACGTCATATCCTTGAAGACATTGTTGGGAGTCGCGCAGTATGCGGACGAGCGTTGTCTTTCTGATAAATGGCATCTGGGCGACTTGATAGCGTAGGCAGTACAACTGGCGTTAAAATCTCGTCTACGTAACTGCGTGCCGTCAAAGTGCGTTGAAGGACGACTAGACGTGATCGTGTGTCCCAATAAATTGCTTCCTATACTGTCACACCTTGTGAAATTGCCGTATGCCTCTCGACAACAAATGCCGGATCGGACCGGTGGCCTGGCCGCCCCCACACGCGTATGCGCTGGTCATCAGCATTGAGACTGAATCGGGATTCATCGGTGTAGATCACACATCTCCAGTCGGTCACACTCCAGCTTGCCCGAGGTCGGCAAAAATCCAATCGACAATGCCTATGATGTGGGGTCAGTGGTAGGCGTCTTAATGGACGCCAGCTCCTTATATCTGCGTCGGCCAGTCGTCTCCGAATGGGTTCCCTTGATACCACCGGATGTCTGGAAGGTGGTAAATGGCGTCGAACCGATTCTAGCGACGTAGTTGGTGCGGACGTGGCCGCTCTTACGAGTGCGCGATCCTCGCGCGCATTTGTGTTCCTGGGACCCCCTGACCATCCGCGAAGGTGGACTATCCCTTTCGTGATCCATTGTTGCCAATACCGAGCAACTACCATATCGCTCTGACCGAGGTGGCCGCCGATACGTCTGTTCGACCAACCTGCTTCTCTGAGGCCTACTATACGCCCCTCTCAAAGTTCGACAATTGTTCGTACTGTCACCGGTTACGTCTCAGAGGCTACTAGTCACAATGCCGTCCACCGAAGTCGACAGATTTATTTGAGTAACCCTATGGCACGAGCAATCATGCTTGTAAATTCTCCCAGCTGCGCATCTCATATGCACATAGTGCGTTTACCCTTGTCTCATTAACGTCGAAATTTTAATCGTTTGCATATCTTACCAGACTACATTCCTGCCAATTTTCGTGATAGTAGCTCGATTTCTTCTGGGTGCATATATTTTTTTGTGACAGAGTGTATATAAAAGAGCTCCTCTGTTTGTTTGTCCGCTATAGAATCATAGACTGTTTCACCCACCGGGACCAAATTCGGCACAGTTAATATTTAGGACCCGAGAAACTTAACGCAGCAAAAACGAAATTTGGGGCTCAATTAGTTTTTATTAAATTAATTTTTTAATGATTTTTGTGTCTTTAAGAGGTGCGCATACCACTTAAATGTGGATACTGCCCCTTCACTATAATCAGCTTCGTTATCAGTAAAATTCGATGCGCGGGGGACAAGAGGGTTGGTCTGATGGGGGTCGAAGTGTTTATTTTATTTTTCTTACATTTAGTGGAGTCATGGGTCTAAAAAGGCTGAGAACTGCTGCTTTAGACAATTTTAGACAATGGCTTTCAAACTAATAGAACTTAATGAAGTTTGGAAAAAAAAGGAAGAAAAAAAGAAAAATTAAGTTCTGTCCCATGGCAAGTTTTTGGAAGCCTTCTAATGGTTGATCTAAATATATTAATTGTTTGAGGATCATAAAATGGGAAGAAGTTTAAGAGTTTTACAGGTTTTTTCCCCCTAAGTTTGCAAAACAGATTTAACATACGATATGTATTTGAATTACTTATTCCGTGAAATCATATAAGATAAATCTAGAGTTTTGGGATTTTTTAAGCAGTGGGAGGAAAAGCTCTTTAAACAGAGAAACATAATGACACATAACTTTCATTCCGAACTATTAGTCCATTAGTTATATTAAGGCATAAGAAAATTAATGAAATTATTTTTAAAGAATGATTGCCCAGGTAGATATATAGATATAAAATTTTTCATGCATTCCATCAAAAAAATACTGGGCTGCATCCCCTGCTCTTCATGTTCATCTGGCCAGACAGAATGCGCTTAGCACGTTTCTACTGTAATGATATACAAACAATAAGAAAGAAAGAAACTTTGAGCCTAGGCTTCATGCGGAATCCTGCCTTACTTTGATTAAATAAAGGGGATAACGCATCTTGCACTTTACCTCTTGGGTGATGTGGAAAAAAGTGCGTCTCTTGGATGATGTGGAAAAAACTGCATTTTTAAGGGAAAAATAAAAAATAAAGGCAAATGAAAATTATACAACTTATTTCTAATGAAACAGCAGATCAAACAAATCTAATTAAATCTAACTAAACAGTATCTAACAAATATAATTAAACAGTAAACTTATTCAATCCAAACGTGCGAATCACGCAACACTGTGTTAATTAATTCTCAATAAAATCAGATGTATAATCAGACGATGGTCTGCAGGCTCAAAGTTTCTTTCTTTCTTATTGTTTGTATATCATTTCAGCAGTAACGCGCTAAGTGCATTCTGTCTGGCCAGATGAACATGAAGAGCAGGGGGTGCAGCCCGTATTTTTTTGATGGAATGCATGAAAAATTTTATATCTATATATCTACCCAGGCAATAATGCTAGTATATTATATTTCTATCAAGTTTACACAATAATATAAGTATAATATATACTACTGATGATGGATGAAGCAATTGAAACAGATTACTTATGAAGATCCATGGTATACATTATATTTAATTTTCTGTTAATCACAATAATAAAACATAGTTATCATATAAACAGTCAAATTTTAATACTGAATATACAGTGTCAAGTGGCATATTTTGAATATATTCTTAGAGTGTATTTAAATTTGCATGTGTTTGAGAGAGGAGACAGAAAGATGTAATTAAAAATATATTTGTATCTTTCACAGCTTTTAACAGTGTAGCATAATTTAGGTTCAAGCATGACAAGAAATAGGCTTTGCAATTTTATTATTCTGAATGACAATGACAAATATCTGATTTTTATTTAAATTCAACCATACTCAAGTGGTTTCATTGTGACATATGATGAAAAACAAATCAAATCATTATAATACAAACTACTTACAGGATAGGAACTTCATAGTTTGAAGTGACTTCATATTCAGTTCCCTATAAAGGATTAAAATATTTTCATTAAACCTGTAATTATTACAAGTTAATTTAAGATAACCATATGAATGTGTACAAGTTTTGACTTACTTTAATATGAGAAAGTCTTTTAAATTATAAAATATAATTAAGATACTTCTAGCAATAATTTTTTTTAAGTTAAGGTTTCAGTAGTAAATATTAAAATCAAATGTCATTTTGATGAGTCTAAACACATAAAACTGTTAAACTGTAAATCAGTAACAAGTATAAAATGCAACAATTTCAATGATACTCCTATATTAAAATGTTTATTAGAAATTAAAAATTACTTAAATAAGTATAATGAAATAAAACAAAATTTAATATTCAAGAGCTTTGAAATTAGAATTTTTAATTAATCTGTGTATTAAAATGAGTTAACTTTTCATAAAATATAGACAAGTACTATTCCAGGTAAGATATTACAAGATAGTTTTAAGACTTGCTTTTGACAGTTAATGCAATTTTTATTAGTATAAAAGTAAATTAAATAAATATTACTGTCAAATCACAAACATCTAAAGGAATTTAATAACACCATCGAGAAAATTTTTGTACATTGAATTTAAGGCCCAAACCAATGTATATTTTCACCAAAAATTCTATTTAAAAAAAATAAAAACATAAAATGGAATAATGGGGAATTATGTCTTTTAGTATTTCAATGCTCCTATGTTAACATAGAAATCAAAAGTTTTCATTTCTTAAAAATACTACTCTAAGAAACCCAAGTCATGACTAGCACATTTATTTAATAGTAGATGGATGTTTTTTTTATTATTTATTTAGAAAATGTATAAAAGTTTATCAGACCTAGAAAGACCGCTGCTTTGAAATACACTTGGTCAACAAGAATCACTATCACACAAAATTAAATTTTTTAATACTATAATATCATAAATAAATTATTTGAATTTTGATTTAATACTCAATCACTAGAATTCACTTTCTATTGATTTTCTTCATACATGATGCGACTAAATGCAATGGCTTCTAATAAACAAGTACCTGTTCTCATTTATTACTTATACAGGAATTTATTGATGAATTATAAAATAATTATGGCACAAATATTTATTACAGATGTATTGTAGTAGATGTATATAGACTTTGGTCCTGATAAAAAAATAAGAAAATTTGGGAATTTTTATGTTGATATGATAGTTTATATATTTTATACAGTAAAATATAGATATGGTCAATGTTAACAATTTTCCTTTCACAGCTTCTAGTAGCACATGTTAAAATGCTTTCATAACAATAGATATAATTGCAATGTCTTGATGAATAGATACAATTAAATTGTTAATAATTATGAATGTTGCTGAAATTCAGAGATAAAATATATGGCTATGTAACTAATAGTGTGTGATTTTTTGTGTAGATTTAACTTATAAATTTAAACTTATACAACTTCACAATAAGACTTCATTTTTATTGAAATTGCTGTAACAGCAATTCAAACCTCACTAAATGTGTTTGCACTTACTGTAGCTGTGGTTACACACATTTTTGTGGAAGATTCAGATTTTAAATGTCTAATAAGAAGTCATAGCATCAAGAAAGCAAGTGTTTGACAGTCTATTTTCTGACAAAGCCAATGAATAAAAATTGACAAAGGTATTGAAGATAGGGGCTTTGTATATTGTTTGGGGATATAATGAATAGCTTAAAATATAAACAAACAAAAAAAAATCCTTTAAGCTCTAAATCACACTCTAATATCATATATTTTATGTAGCTTCATTTCATGAAACTTTTAAGTAAATACCTCTATTTAGTCTTAGTAATAAAATTACAACAACATTATACAAATAATGTTAATTAAAAAGGTTTGTTGCAGGTATTTTTCGATAACTCAAGACAGAAGTAGTGAATCACAAAAAAAGGAGGCAATTTTGTATTTCCTATTGAAACTACATGAATTATTTCATACTTTTATATTTCATGTAAAATTGAAATAATTTTTTAAAATTTGAATGAAAAAAAATTTAAAATAATTTTTTAATTTGTCAGTTTATAAAACAGAAAACTACGGTTCTGTTAATTTTTGAGGAATACAATATTGAAAAATTTGTTCCTAGCAATTACAAAGATATTTTTTCTGGTATTATTTAACACTGCATTCTTTATACAAAATAAATTATAATGCTAAGTAACAATAAATCAAAATGTAATCAAGTTGAGTAATTTTAGAAATATATCACAAATTTTAAAGAGCTTATGATATCATTATCTAAACCAATAGTATCATAAAGACATGGATAAAACATATACCTAAACTAGGAGTGTATGAAAGAATAGCTGATGAATCCGAAATGAGTGGATCCTTCTCTTTCTCCATCTCTGAAATTGATGAAGCTTCAGACTAATGTCAATAACACTGTGACTGATTAAATCATTTTTTGAATATGTTTTTCTAGAAGGAAATATTTGCTTTTTCTCCAAAATGTTCAGTTATTTTCTGCAACATCCTCTGCTTCAAGCTTAACACTGTCCACCTGCAACACTGAATTGACTGATGCCTTTACCACTGATTTCATCAGCACTAGGCCACTGTTCTTTACTGCTGTTGTAAAAATTAAAATTTAAAATATGCTGCTTCTTGAAATGAAAAGTTTCTATATTAGGCTCACGTGGCCTTATTGACAAGAGTTTTGCATTAAAACCATCATGAAATACTACTTGGTTGCTTCGCAATTCAGTAATAGAACCAGTGTCATCAACTTCTTTGAAAACTGGATGTTCAGAAATAACTGTTGTACTGTCCAGTTTTAGAATCTATCTTTACTTTTTCTGCATCGCACACAGCAGTGGAATAATGCTCCTCATTTGTCTCTTTAACCGCATCCGAAGGAGATCTTGAGCTCTTTCTTTTTCTTTGTAAGCAGGATCTAAACGCTTCACATGAAGGCGTGTTTTCTGTTGTTCTCTTTCTCTTTCACGAAAATCAGGATTACTTCTTTTCAGTTTCATTCGTTCTCTTTGTCTTTCTCTTTCTTGTGATCGAAACACTGGGTCTAATCTTTTCAGCCGCATACGATAACGCCCTTTCTCTCGTTCAGCTGCACGAAATCTGGGATCTTGACGTTTTATCCGCATTACTGTTCTTTGGCGCACGCTTTCTTGAGTTTCTGTAATAGGGATCTAATCGCCGCTGTTTAGTCTTGAGCTTATTTTCTTGTTTGTAATCAAACCTAGGAAATAAAATATATACATAATTATGGAAGTATACGCACTTTCACTTTGAAAAACTACATCGAAGGAGAATAGTTATTGAAGAATGAAGTTATTACTTTACATTATGCTGAAAGAAATATACTAAAAAAAAAATAATAATAATTTAAGCCATGTACAAAGTCATATTCTTTATATTAAACAATATTTATTGTCATTCAGGAATTATTTCAGGAATTCTCCAGCTAAAAAGAAAGAGTTAACTTCCCTCAAAATAGAGTAATCACTACTTTCTTTCTCAGTAATAAGGCACATGAAAATTATCCGATGAAAAAGATTTCGCTAAACAATAGGTGCAAAAATAAGAAAAAAGATCTTGCAGTATTTATTGTCAGTCAAAATGAGACTATTGATACTCTATGTCATGTGTTTACACATCTCCTCTGGTTCATGATCTTAAACTTTTATTACTTTATTAAAAGAGTATAATGTCAATGCATTTATTTTCTTGCGATAGCAAAAAAAGCAGGTTTACTACTCACAATATAAACTTTTCACATTCTCTGGCTTTGAAAAGAGACTATAATGATTTTAATTACCAAGGTTTTTAAAAATAAGTTACTAGTATATTAATATATGAAATCTAACTTAAAAATGAAAATAAATACCTTCAGTGCTGGCCACTGTAATGCAACACTCTGAAGGAAACATGCCAATAACATGAAATTTAACAACATGCATTAGCGGAGGGTGAGATATGCAACATGATTAGAATTTTCAGCGCAAAACGCACATCCACCGCGCCTGTGGGCCGCCACTTCAAAGGCGACTATTTAAGGCTTGGAGATTTCGACGATTTCAAGTTCGGCAATTGTGTTTTTCTTGTGGTTTTTTAAAAAAAAACCGATCAATTATGCCTCGTCGAAAACAGCGATCATCTTTTGATCAAATATCCGAGTTCGACAGAGGAAGGATAGTGGCCTACCGAGATTGTGGATTATCTTTCAGGGAAATTGGTAGTCGTGTTGGACGAAACCAAACAACTGTAATGCGGATATGTGATCGTTGGATGCAGGAGGGTACGACGGACCGGCGTGTTCGATCGCATCCACCTCAGCGCACCACTTCACGTGATGACAGGCAAATTGTGCGCATGGCAGTGACGGATCGCTCAGTCACATCACGAACCATAGCACAGCACATGTAGTCTGTAACGCATCATCCAGTGTCTGCGCGTACCATTCGATGCCGTTTGTTAGTAAAATAGACGCCTTCGTCACTCAACCGAAAAATCCTTTTTTGCATCAGCTTCTCGAACCGCAAGACATAGCGGACGCGAGACTATGACGTAGTTTTCATCCGTAGTTCGAATAGAAGTTTCACGCATTTTTTGCCGGAAGGCGGCGTCTTCGGCATATGCAAATACGCAGCAACGCAGCCATGACGTTTGTTGTCCAAACCAATCAACAAGCACCTGTTAGAAGAAGAATGCAGATCTTCGCCGAGAGAGGTATAAGAGGTACAGATCGGAGCGAAGCTTTAGCGGTCGTGCGGTTCTTCGGTTGGGCAGTTGAGCTCAATAGAGCGCGGGTAGTCTGGCTTTTGCCGTGCGTGCAGCCGAGCCGATAGTTATGTAGCTCGTCTCTTCCTCATCTGTTTAGTCTTATTTAGGGTGATAGTAGTATCGCTTGTAGTTAGGCAACATAGCATAATAAATTAATAGGAATACGAAACCTTTATATGATTTACAAGCAGTAAATGAATTTTGCATCTAATTTATTTTTAAGCATGTAAGGCTTTGTGCTGAATACTGTATTTTTTTCATTAATTTTTTACCAGATATGCCTTTTAATAAATTAATTTATTTTAAACGAACTTGTCATCATTGCTTCACAATTATCTTCAACTCTACATGCTCTGCTGCGCCTTTACTCTGCTAACTTAACTTTATCAGAACGTACTAGACCGTCCAGGACTAACAGTTTACAGCAGAGTGATCTGTCCGCAAGACGTCCATTGCTTTGTCTACCCTTGACGCAGAACCACAGACGTCTCTGCCGCCAATGGTCTGTCGCTTCTGTCTGCAACACCACGATGGTCGCATTCGAGTCTGGAGACACCGTGAAGAGAGGATGCTGAACAGCTGCGTTATGCACCGCCACACTGGTCCTGCACCGGGTATTATGGTATGGGGCGGTATTGGATATCACTCTCGCACACCTCTAGTACGCATTGCCGGTACTTTAAACAGCCAGCGCTACATCTCCGAGGTGTTGGAGCCAGTTGTCCTTCCTTACCTTCAGGGCTTGCCCACAGCCATATTTCAACAGGATAATGCGTGACCACACGTGGCACGCATTGTCCAACGGTTCTTCGTCAATCGCCAGATTGAATTGCTTCCCTGGCCGCCTCGCTCTCCGGATCTTTTGCCGATAGAAAACATGTGGTCCATGGTTGCTCTACGATTGACCCAGATTCCATCCCCAGCTGCCACAGCAGATCAACTTTGGCAACGTGTGGAAGCTGCTTGGTCTGCTGTACCCCAAGAACTCATCCAAAGTCTCTTTGAATCAATGCCGAGGCGTGTGGCAGCGGTGATCTCCAACAATGGCGGCTACTCTGGCCACTGATTTTGGCAGGAACCACACTTCACAGAAGTCTATAAATTTAATCATTTGATACTTGGTCAACATGTTATCTACAAAATAAATTTTGTTGTGATATCTCTTGTCTTTCTTGGTGTTGCAATTTGGGTGGCCAGCAGTGTACATACAAAGTCAAAATAGATTATCCCTCTCAGATTGCTGACTCAATTATCCATGGTTTATCATGATAAACAAGCAATGAGTTATAACATAGTGAAATTCATTAGCACCATATGCACATATTATAGTTCACCATTACTTGCTGCAATGATTGTAGCGCACATATGTTTCTGAACAAGTACTCTGGTAAAATACAAGAATGAGGTAAGAAATGGTGAGTTAGTTGAACACTGTGTTGAAATTCTGCCGAGTGAGTTGGAATTTGAGAAAAGCATTATTTAAAGTAATATCCACAGTGAGAATCATCGTAGATCTATTGTTTTTTTAAAGGGGGCCGACTGAACTATAAAGTAAATGCGGGAACATAATTAATGCAATATGATCATCGGGACTGGGTAAATAAATGACACATATGGGAAAAACGGTGATTTGGACCAAATGATCAACAGAGTTCCACTGTATATAAGGGCTTCCAAACTCATAAGAATACTGATGATGGTGGCCCTCTGATCCCCAGAGAGCAAGCTACAATATAGCCTATGGTATAGACTTATACACATAATGAATATTGTTGGTTACTCATTATAGGAGCACCTATAGGGTAGAATAGCAATCTAAAAGATCATTGTTCGGAGCTAATTTTCTACCTACTGATTTGAAAAAAATATTAACAGAATATTTGACACATTGATCAAACGCCAAAATGGCAATATGGGGCAAGTTGGCCCATTTAATCCAGGGCATGTTGGCACAGTAGCCCAAGATGCCCCGTAGTCCAAGAGTTTGTTTTCTGCATTCATAAGCCTATAAAATTCAATAAAATTGTCGATAAATCAGGAGAAGTCTGGATTCAATGTAACAGGTGCAATCTTTGGACACATGAATCATGTGTCACTGGGGATGAAATTTTATGTTTGCATTCATTGTGATGACGAGAGAGATCTATGAAAGCAGTAGTTAAGTAGGACAAAATATCTTTTCTTATCCTTTGTGTCTTTTATATACCATATTACAATTACATTTGATATTTTATGTGTTTTTTCATTTCCATTAGTAATTTGAAAATCAAATTAACTTAGAGGGCCAACTTGGCCTGTTCTATGGGGCAGGTTGGCCCAGTGATTGGATGTCCTGCTGAGCTTCATATAGAAACTATTAATTAATATTTTTCAAGTTTTCTCATACATGGTTATGCTTTAAGATATGCTGATTGTACAAACTAATTAAAAATTTTAATAAATTTAAAAAAAATATTGAAGAAAAAATGGACTAACAAGCTCTGATCTACCCTATGTCAAACCAACATTATTTCCTATTTGAGAATGACATAAGAGCATACATGCCTACATAAGGATTCAAAGCTAAGATTGCATGATGGACATGATAGAAACTAGAATAAATGATGGGCAAAGGTTTTTGTTTGCATTTTCACAAAAAAAAAAGACATCAAAACATAGTATAACCACAGTATAAAGTTAAAAAATTTGTATAAAAAATCCTCATGTATTTCAATTTAAAAACAAATGTCACAGTTAATATTCATATGAATCATGTGTAATATACTTAAAGAAAACAATTTTAAAATTGAGCAATTAAGTGCAAATTGATTGTTCAAGTAGATGTATGCCTCAAATTTAAAAAAAATCTAAAGCATGCTTATGTAAAGATAATTAAAAATGCTCTGCTACTATTTCCAAAATATATGATTTTCTTCTAATGCATATTGAAATAATAATATATACTAACTTCATAAATAATAATAAAATACTAACTTTAACAGTACATAGTTTCAGTTTCACAGCTTTTGAGGATTTCATAGTAAGCAAGGAATTAGGTTAATATTTGTAAAAATCAAAAACAAAATTTATATTAAATATTTAAGGTAGTCACATGCTTTTCATAATAATAAAAAATATTAATTTCCTTGGTGAATGACAGCAGATTCTTGAATGGGTACAACAAAATTAGAGTACAAACTGTTGGCAATTTAGTTAAAAAATTATCCACAGAAGTATGAACTACAAGCACAGCTTAATTAAAAGTAAAGGGACATTTAGTACACATTTCTACCATGCTTCATGAGAAAGTTCAATTACTCTCAGATCAATATTTTTCCTAAAGAACTGCCATAAAGGAGTATTTGCTACTTACTGCAGAAAAAACTTTTCATCAATAGGCAAAGTTTGAATGTTACAAGCAAACTGTTGAGAGAATGTAGCTGGAATGATGAATTTTTGTTCAGATGAGATATTAGGGTCACACTGTGTTGGCCAGCCTCTAATCACTAATGGTAATTCATCACTTCTTTCTCCAAATGAGATGTTTCCAGGATTTAACAAGTCGTATTTAGACCCATTATCTGTAACTGGCAGTCTGAAATATTCACATAAATACATAAGACATCAATTCTCTTTACCTCTTAAATGCTATTGATAAATTATCAAAAGTTAAATGTTAAAAAATAACTTATCTGTTTTATAATCATAGATGCCATTGTCAAATGCAATACAAAAATCATAAAAAATTTAAGCATGTCATAACCATTTGAATATATACTTCAATCTATTTCTATATTTACTGTTTAATAGTGAAGTACACACTAACCAGAGTTTTAAAATGATACATGGATCGATAGAACTTTTAAATCTGTCATAAGTTTTATTGATAAGTTTTAGTATAAGATTATTTAATAGTTTACAGATCTCCTGGCAAGGCCTATGAATTTTTTCTCACCACATATTTTATGTTATTGAAGTATCTAGCCATTTTTTGTTTGTTTGTTATAACACTAAATGAAACATAGATATACTAAGAAAATCTTTACTATTTAACATTTGGGTTGATTTATAATTTTCTGTTTTAATTACCTAATGTTCGATTTATTATGAAATCATTATCAAAAGTACCTTCAAGAGAAAAATCTCATGACTAGTTAATTACCTTTAATAATTATAAATAATTTTATGTACACTCCAATTTATATATATATTCCCAAATCCATCAAATATCCACCAATGGGCTACATCCGAAGTTCATTTTTATAGCTATTAAAATTTTTCCTAAATCAGTTTTTTCAAAGTTGCTTTCCATATATTACAAATCCTCAGAAAATATTTAACTTATATTGTTGCACATAATAAATAAATGTGCTTTCTGGAATGACATGTTTAAAACAATCAAAAACTTTTGCAGTTTTTTTCTATGAAATCATAAAATACACTGCTGGCCACTGTAAATGCAACACCCTGAAGGAAACATGCAAACAACATGAAATTTACAACATGCATTAGCGGAGGTGAGATATGCAAATGATTAGAATTTCAGCGCAGACGCACATCACGCGCGCCTGTGGCGCCACTTCAAAGCGCTATTTAAGGCTTGGAGATTTCGGCGATTTCAAGTTCGGCAATTGTGTTTTTCTTGTGGTTTTTTCAAAAAAAAAAACGATCAATTATGCCTCCTCGAAAACAGCGATCATCTTTTGATCAAGTATCCCAGTTCGACAGAGGAAGAATAGTGGCCTACCGAGATTGTGGATTATCTTTCAGGGAAATCGGTAGTCGTGTTGGACGAAACCAAACAACTGTAATGTGGATATCTGATCGTTGGATGCAGGAGGGTACGACGGACCGGCGTGTTCGATCGCATCCACCTCAGCGCACCACTACACGTGATGACAGGCAAATTGTGCGCATGGCAGTGACGGATCGCTCAGTCACATCACGAACCATAGCACAGCACATGCAGTCTGTAACGCATCATCCAGTGTCTGCGCATACCATTCGACGCCGTTTACAGCAGAGTGGTCTGTCCGCAAGACGTCCATTGCTTTGTCTACCCTTGACGCAGGACCACAGACGTCTCCGCCGCCAATGTTACGATGACAGAAGGATGTGGACGGCAGAATGGAATGAAATTGTCTTTACTGACGAGTCACGCTTCTGTCTGCAACATCACGATGGTCGCATTTGAGTCTAGAGACACTGTGAAGAGAGGATGCTGAACAGCCGCGTTATGCACCGCCACACTGGTCCTGCACCGGGTATTATGGTATGGGGCGGTATTGGATATCACTCTCGCACACCTCTAGTACGCATTGCCGGTACTTTAAACAGCCAGCGCTACATCTCCGAGGTGTTGGAGCCAGTTGTCCTTCCTTACCTTCAGGGCTTGCCCACAGCCATATTTCAACAGGATAATGCGCGACCACACGTTGCGCAACGCATTGTCCAACGGTTCTTCGTCAAGCGCCAGATTGAATTGCTTCCCCCTGGCCCGCCCTCGGCTCTCCGGATCTTTCGCCGATTAGAAAACATGTGGGCCATGGTTGCTCTACGATTGATCCAAGATGTCCATCCCAGCTGCCACAGCCGATCGACTTTGGCAAGTGTGGAAGCTGCTTGGTCTGCTGTACCCCAAGAACTCATCCACAGTTCTCTTTGAATCAATGCCCCCGGGGGAGCGTGTGGCAGTGGTGATCTCCAACAATGGCGGCTACTCTGGCTATCTGATTTTGGCAGGATCCACACTCTTCACAGACGTCTATAAATTTAATCATTTGATACTTGGTCAACATGTTATCTACAAAATAAATTTTGTTGTGATATCTCTTGTCTTTCTTGGTGTTGCAATTTGGGTGGCCAGCAGTGTAGTAATCAGTTTCAATGATAAAGAAAATTCATGGGAAAACTAAAATCTTGTTTCATAAAAATGTGAGAAACATGGCCACCATAAAATCATTGCAATAATTCATATTAATTTTATGATCCCAAACCATCTGAGAATAACTTATAATTTGATATTTAAATAATTTGAAATGAACATATGTATACTTGTTAACACATTAAGGAGCAGAGACAGAATGACGTCTCAGTATGGTCAGTGCTTGTGGACAAGGGAAATAAATTCCAATCACATCATTAAAGCATGCTGTCTTGTTTAATTGATGCATGAAAACTTTTCCTTGCACTAAAAACTTTTTGTAAGAGTTTATTTATACCTGATCTGAAATATAATTTAGTGAAATAATTATAATAAACCTAAATAATAATTTCAATAAGATTTTCTTTAAAGAAACATTGCACTATATTTCTACAAAACATGCATTTATAACATGTTTTCACCAATAAATACAATTTTTTTTAACAATATTTTTGGCAAAAACATAATTTCCCTAAATATACAAGAACTTTTCATTATAATATATGTCAGGCACAACAATAAGATTTGTATAGAATGCTCTGGTCCTACACAATAGATGCAGAGAACAATGGTTGGATATGCATAACATGATCAGCCCTAAAAGTGTTAATACATACGAATATAAAAACATAGTATATAGATTTCCTATTACACTAAAATTGTTGAATTGCTAAATACTTGGTGATTAATATGTAATGAATTTTAATCACTTTCTTCAAGGCATAAGTTGGCAGAAAGTTTTTCTCAGTGCACGAGGTGAGCAAGAAACAAAACCATATAACAAGATTCCAGTTTAATATTTTATACACAATACAACATTAAAACTATACATAAGACAAGAAAAACGGGGATAAATATTAAGTAATATGAACTTGTAGATTGTCTACTTTAATTTAACTTGAGTTTAACTGGAACTGTATCAAAATCCCCAATTCATATATATATATATATATATATATATATATATATATATATATATATATATATGTGTGTGTGTGTGTGTTTGTTTGTTTGTTTCTTTGTTTATATATGAATTGGTCATTTTGAAAAGGAGTCATCTCCATTTTTAAAAATTTTTCATGAGAAGCAAAAAAACTATAACTCACCTTCATGCATTGTTGGTTAGACTAAATTTAGTATTTATTATGGCAGCAATACTGATGTAAAAATAATTTGCTAATATTTTTTTTAACTTGTGGGGGTGGGGCAGAAAAGTTGGATAAAAGAGGAGATCACTCCTTTTCAAAATGACCAATTCATATACATATTAATATCCTACTCAATTTGAAAATGAAGCACAATTATAAAATTTAAATGTTTTAAAACAATACAGTAATACATATAACATTTGAATAAAATACCTAATAGTTGAACGTGCGAGAGAATGATCTCATTCTTAAAATTCAGTTTGTAAAAATGTTCCATCACTGCCATCAGCTTGAAATTAGTTTGAATTACAAGGAAAAGTTCTTGTTTATGGTCTACTGAAATATTTTCACTCTGTTAAATAAAACTCAGAGAATACCCATTTATAACAAGATGCAGCAGGTGAAAAAGAAAAGAGGGGCTGTATCCTCCAGGAAATACATAGTGAAAATACTAAATTAAGCATATTATTACGGAAAACTGATAACATCAAAATTTATATTCCATTATTAGTAAGATTAAGTAAAATATATTTTGTTAATTCCTGAAATATATATATATATATATACACACAAAAAATCATAATGAGTAACAGTGAAAGTTATTTCAACAAATTCACAGTTCAGAGAAAACATTTTATTCATATAGCCCCAGAAGGACTGCATTGGATAAAAATATTATATGAAATATGGAAATAAATAGCCATTATAAAACTCTTTAAAAGGTTTGATATAAAATGCTAATTATCTGATGCAGAAATTGCAAATTCCAAGAAAATTGGGTGTTATCAAAATTCAAAGAGTAAAAGCTTACATTTATTTTATAATAGTACTTACAAATTACAAATTTTATCATCAGATGGGTCAACTTTCCAATCGCACTGAGTACCGATGGACACAAAATTTGTAGATGATGTACAGGCAGGCTCTCTTGGTTTCTGATTGCTACCAATCAGTTCAGTATCATCAACTTTTAAAATTGTCTCAACTGGAAGGAATGTTGAAGCCATATTACCTATAGAGACAGAAAATATTCCAATTCATATCATAAATAAATAAGAATAACTTTAATACATTAAAACTCCTAATAAAATTTGAACTTGAATAATTTTTCAAAAAGATTATTTTAGAAGAGAGTGATGCAATATGTCTTTTAGACTCCCTTTACAAAATAACAGAAGGGTATCATGATCAATACATCAAGAGCATTCATACATTCCAGAATAAATCAATAAAAAATTAGAATATCAATAATTAAGTAGAACATACTGTGGTTAATATCACAATATGTTCTAATATCTACATTTTCTGCAAATAGAAGAATGTTTAATTTTAACAGCATGACTTATTCAATTTTGTAAGATTATATGACATAAACAGCCCTTCAAATAGCTAAGAACAAAATAGAGAAACCAAATACAATTTGTGAAATTCCACAGAATCATATAGAAAGGCTCAGAGTAAAATTAATGCTAAAAAAAATTAGGGGAGCAAGCAAAGAAGTTAAGAAAACCGTGCAAGACAGCCACGTATTGGCATAAAATGGATAGTACACGCGTATCAATGCGCAATACAGAAAAAAAGACGTAAAAAATTTATAATTAAGCTTCAATTCTTTGAAAATATGGTAAAAACATGAAAAGATGATTTAGGGCAACAATTTGGTTACATGTAAATGATAAAAAAAAAGTATTGTTTCGAAATGATGCTAGATTTTTAATATGGCGTGTGGTCTCCTCGAACAGCTAAGACTGCTGCACACCTGTTTTCCATGGATGCGATGATGTTATCGATAAGACTTTGGGGAATACTGTTCCACTTCTCAAGAAGTGCAATCTCCAAGTCTCGGAGAGTAAAAGGAGGCCTTGGTCTTGCAGCAATGTGTCGTCCGAGCATGTCCCAAACATGCTCGATTGGATTCAGGTCGGGAGAGCATGCTGGCCATTCCATACGCTGTATTGTTTCAGCTTCAAGCATGTTCTCCACAAGACAAGCTGTATGCGGTCTGGCATTATCATGCTGGAAAACAAAGGAATCTCCAATGGCTGCAGCGTAAGGTATGACATGAGGTCTCAGTATCTCGTCTGCACTACCTTCAGGCACTCAAAGTACCATTCTGATGATATGGCAGGTCCGTGCGTTCATCTATGCTGATTCCACCCCATACCATAAAACCAAGCTCGTCTGTATTGTGACCTTTCATGACAAATGTGGGGTTATGTCGAGTGCCCCTTTCCCTCCATACCAAAAAACACGTCGGGTGTCACACTCAGAACTGAATTAGGACTCGTCTGTAAACAGTACTTGGCTCCCAATCATGTTGCTCCCAATCTTGATGTTCAGCAGCCCATCTTCTTCGGGCCGCCATGGTGACGTTAGGTCAACGGAATGCAGACCATTGGCCTACGTGCATAGAGACCTCCCTGATGAAGCCTATTACGTTACTGTTTGGCTGGACACCTTTTGTCCTGTTGCCAAGAGCAACTGTCTTTGCAGCTGAGTAGCATTGTCTGTTCTATTTTGATGAGCTGTTAACAGTATATACCGGTCATCAGTTGCTGTAGTGGCACGTGGTTGACCTTGCCCTGGTTGACGTCTAACATTCCCTGTTTCTTAAAGACAATTCCACAGCCTTGCAACGACACTTCTGGCGACTCCCACAGCGTCTGCGACACTACGTTGTGTTTGCCCGGATTCAAGTCTGCCTATAATATGCCATGCCATGCCATGGATTCTGGTAAATCATGTTGTTGAGACATTTTCAAGTCACCTTGTCTCAAAAAGAATAACTGAGCAATCGAATTTACCAGTTAAGGCAGTGAAACAAACATTTCTGCAACATCCTGATTTCCGCCCTTATGTTCTTTTTCTGGTTTTTGACGTCATGAACTTTGATTTGCATATGAAGGTTTCTTCTTCTGTTTCCTGCTAGGCTTTAAATTATGGATGATTTATTTTATGTTACTTCTCGGTGTAAGTATTTGCGTAATTTTGTTAAAACCATGTGCTCGCCTAATTGTTTTGAGCAGTGTACATATCAATATATATATATATATATATATATATATGTGTGTGTGTGTGTGTTTGTGTGTAAGTAATCTCAGATTCAGTGATTGAGCCCACTATGCATTATTTAATGATTATTCGAGTAGTATCTACAATAACCATAATTAAAGAATTATATCTTTCCTGGTTTTTCAGAACTAGAGCATATTTGTTGTTATTTTATTGCTAATGTCCCCTGGCTGGAAGTTCAAGACCAGGTCCATATAGGCTTTGCAGGCTTAGGAGTGTGGTTCCGGTTAACAGTAGCATCACAAGGGTCAGAGTCTGTCTTAGCTAGGTACAACTTCAACTGTAACTGAGCATCCCCAGGAGCAACATCTGGGAGGGATTGTACCCTTTCCCCCCTCTGATATCATAGAGGAACTTTCCGGACTAAGTATTCAATGTACCCATATATGGGCTAGATACAAAGGTATTTAATGGCACATGTCAGGATTCGAACAAAGCAACCTCAGCACTGAAATCCAGCACACTACCACTGGGCTACCTCAGGCACTACAGCATATTTTATAGTCCGATTTAAGAGGAAACCTGTATTTATTTGAGAACAAACATTGGACTGTAGTCTGACTGGCTTTTGACATTAATGTAAAAAGGACAGACAGTTTTGATCCTGGAGCTCAACAGCATACATTTTTTATCATCAAGAAAAATAACTTTTCCCGAGCAGCCTTCATCTCAGATTCAGTTTATAATTTGCTCGCTAAAGTTCAAGTTTATAATGGTATAAAATCAGGTGTTCATGGTGCCACAAAATGCCTAAAGGTATAAACACCTTATGATTATAAAGGTTTAATCTCTATTCATCTGGTCATATTCACTGGGTATGCCATGACGAGGAGCCTATAATTGAGGTAACACTAAGGTCTATGGCAGCTGGTTACATTTACAGATGCTTTCCTTTTTCGCATTAGTGACTTCTCATACAGCAACAGGTTTCAACCAATATCTGAACCAAGGCCATTCTGTTAATACATCTTCCCCAAGGCATTATTAGATTACATGGAAGAGTGAATCATGAAAATTACATTTAGCAGCAGGTCAATTATTTTATTGAAAAGATACTTTTACAAGTATTTAGGATATGATTGTGAAAACTTTTGAGGATGTAACTAAGCAATTAAATAATGGTTAGATGCAACCTCAAAAGTTTTGTCTTAGAAGAAGTACACTTAATAAAAATTCTTATATATATGAGTACAAAATTTTGAAAAATTGATATATTTCCGAATCTTCTAAAACATTCAAGGAAAATAATTTGTCATATACTTTCTCAAATTTATAAACATATCTAGATACATGAATATATTCAGAGCTGCTTATTTGTTAACACTTATTATGGCATATAATACATAATGTTTCTTTAACATGATACAATTCTATGCATTTTTATACATAATTTTATAATCATACTTAAAAAATTACATTCTTTTCAATCTGTGACTGACTCTACATGTTAATGTGATGCATATCTTTTTATAAAAATTCCTCCATCAGAGACATCTGTTTTCGCATATAGCTCTCAAGAAACTTTGCTATAATCAAAAAAGAACAAAAACATAATGAACCTATTATGATGAAAGAAAAATCATAAATGACAGAGTTATTTCAAAATGAATAATTTTTTAATGTAGTAAGAACACGAATAGGCTGTGATTATTTTTATGCAACAAGCTTTTTTTTTAATTCTAAATTAAAAAGCCTTACTGTAAGATGTGCAGTAAAACTTCACTATAATAATATTCAGTAATAATGATATTTTTCTGAAACAAACTTTTTTAAAGATTGTTTCAGATGGATAGCAAATTTTTCTTTAATTTAATACAAAATAGGAATGATTATATTATTTGAAAATACTATCATTTCAGCGTACTCTTAAATGTAGCTAAAAATCATGATAAAACATTAATACTAAGTTCAGTGAATTTGTTCAGAAAATTATGGTACATAAGATTATACTATAACAAAGTAATAATTGAATATCAGAGCCCTTCTACAAGTAGCAAGGATATTTTAAGCATTAAATATAATGCTAGTGAATTGGTTTTTATATTAGAAAAGTAATGATTACACAAAGCAATTTCAATCTGAGGGATCCCACTGGTACATAAAAATTATGAATGATCAATTTCAATATAAAATATTTCCTGCTAATTTCTCCGCAATTAGTCTCATTCGCAACTTATAGAGATTATATTTCCTGCAGTATGTAATACAGTAATGAAATATTAAACAAATGTTCATTAATACCGACATACTCTAACACCTTAGCGATCCAGTACATCAGAAATACAACCACTATCAGTTTTTGACGAAGAGTTTAGTGAAAAATAACAAGTGGTGGAAAAAAGGTAATAATGAAAAAAATAACAGTTTAAAATTATGGATTTAAAGCATAATAAATAACAACATCAACACTTTCATGAACGAAAAATATTCAAACGAACCATCGAAGTATCCAAACTTTGAGTTTTTACTTCATTAAATCAACAAAGAACAATGCGTTCGTAATTTCCAAGAACAAATACTGTTAACATACTTTTTTTTCTCTATAAGAAAGTATCAATTAATAAATACGCGTCTCTATGATTAAGTAAATAATTTTCACTTAAACTGAAAACAACTTTGTGTACACTTGTCATATTTTGTTGCCATTTTTTTATATCTTAAAGCATAAATTTAAATGGGCAATATTATAAATACAAGATGTAAAGTAAATATATCATGGAAATACTTAATTCAGACACAATGAATATTTCTTCAGATGTTTTGAAGTTATAATATAGCTTAATTCCCATCTAATCCATAAATGTAACCAAAATATACTTATGGGTGTATTTTGCTTCATGTGGTCCATCAAAGTATACGAAGCAGAATCACATGACGTCAAATAGCTTTTCCTGTTTCGTATGACGTTGTTCTGCCAGACAAATAATAAAAAGCTATTTGAGGTACCAGAGAGTTCTCAGGTTATTTTGAGGAATTTTCTGCAATCACTAGCTATTTTTTTTCTAGATTTACCCCTCATTACTCCCCGTTTGTTTATCTGTCTCTCATTTTCATCACTTCTCTTACATTTAATCTATTCTGTTCGCAGAAATCCGCTGTGGTTTGTTTCTCATATTTCACCCAAAAGGGTTGTTTGATGTTTCTTCTACAGTCTTTAATCCTTTTACTGTTTTCATTTTTTAGAGTCCAGTAGATTAACTACTCTATTTGGGTTTTGTTCGAATCGATTTTCGCTATTCAATATTACTATTTCCGTAGTCACAAACAGTTTGTGAACTGTATATCCTGAAAACAAAGTTTTAAAATCCTAGCATGTAAAAAATTTATGAGTTTCGAATCAAATGATGTATCCCTTGGTTATAGCATTCCATTGTCTTGAAGAGTTAATTAAAAAAAAGTAAAAAAACAAGCAAACAGATATCTCTTTGTGATACACAAGGGGAAATACTAAAGATTCCATAATGCACTTTACATTAGTAAGCATTAGATGAGTTTTATAACTATTAAAGAAGAGAGAATAAAAATCATCAATTATTCTTTGGATTATGATTCGTCTTCAGAGACAGTTGTATTGAATTCTATCCAACCATATGATGGATAACATCACTTAATCTGAAACAGGTCGCGAATATATTGTGTAAGCGTGGACCACGGCGGACCTATGGGGGAAGTGGAGGGGAGGGGGCGGTACGCCCGGGCCCCACTTACTAACGAGGGACCCATGACATGGGCCTTTATTTAAAATTGAATGATAACTTTATTGCAAAAAATTTCATACATTATTTATTTATTTATTTTTTAATCAGACGAGAACGTTATTGTATAAATAAAACATTACAGTTGTGCATATACACAAAGTGAAAGGTCATCAAACTCATCGGCCTGGGAATCCTCCTTTTCCTCTTTCGAACCGCAGATAAGTGAGACCTTGGCTCACGTAAATGAGGGATGGTATAGATAGGTCAACCACGGGTAAGTGGGGTAATCTGTTCTGGAATCAGTGCCGCCTCAAACACAGGAAGAAAGTTTCAAGATAAGTTAGAAAAACTCAGGGGACATTCTTCCTCAAGTTAGTGTCAAGGAATATGTAGGCCTAGAAAGAGACAGAACATTACCTTAAGAAGATGATGAAGGAGAAGAGCCTGATATTAAAATTTCAGACGAAATAAGTGAAGTTCCTTTTTTTGTGATGTAGGTAACTGGCCATCAACCCTATCGGATGACATGACAACCGATTTTTTAAAACGAAGCAGTTAGTTTTTCCAAAACAAAGACGGCCCTTTTGATTCAACTCAGAGATCAGGAGAGAACCTAAAGGGTGAAATTCGTCATTTAAGCTCGACATGGTTTTATAAACATTTACACTGTGGCGAAAAAGTGCTGAGAAAATAGATAGTATATTCTCCTTAAAAAATGTATTTTGTTTCTGTTGTAAGCTATTTTCCACTAATACAGAAGAGGCAGATACATTCAAATTCATAACAGGATTTCAATCTTGGTGGAAATTGAATCAAAAAGTAGCTCAACATGAAAATTCCGACAAGCATTTGGAGAACTTGGAACAGTAGAAATCTTTAAGTGCCAGACTGAGACTAAACAAGACTATTGTTTCCATACAACAAGTTGAAGTAGAAAAGGAAAGGATTAAATGGAACGATATTTTGCATCGTTTGTTAGATATTACATTGATTTTGGTTAGGCAAAATTTGCCTTTTAGAGGCCACAGAGAAGATGAAGATTCCGAAAACAGGGGGAACTTTCTGAAACTTGAAGAGTTTATCTCTCATTACGATCCTGTTTCGAAAGAACATATTTTAAGAATCGAACAGCTGAAGTCGTCTGGGAAAGTTGTGGCATCGTATTTATCTTTTATCTTATATATCCAATTATTTATCTTATATATCCAATAATTCAAAATAAGTTCATTTTCTTTCTAGGAAAAAGCGCGAAAGATGCTATTTTAAACTTTTCCTTACGATCCCAAGAATATGGCCCAAGAATGAATATATATATATATATATATATATATATATATATATATATATATATATATAGATATAGACTGCTGGCCACTGTAAATGCAACACCCTGAAGGAAACATGCAAATAACATGAAATTTACAACATGCATTAGCGGAGGTGAGATATGCAAATGATTAGAATTTCAGCGCAGACGCACATCACGCGTGCCTGTGGCGCCACTTCAAAGCGCTATTTAAGGCTTGGAGATTTCGACGATTTCAAGTTCGGCAATTGTGTTTTTCTTGTGGTTGTTTTTAAAAAAAACGAACAATTATGCCTCGTCGAAAACAGCGATCATCTTTTGATCAAGTATCCGAGTTCGACAGAGGAACGATAGTGGCCTACCGAGATTGTGGATTATCTTTCAGGGAAATCGGTAGTCGTGTTGGACGAAACCAAACAACTGTAATATGTGATCGTTGGATGCAGGAGGGTACGATGGACCGGCGTGTTCGATCGCATCCACCTCAGCGCACCACTTCACGCGATGACAGGCAAATTGTGCGCATGGCAGTGACGGATCGCTCAGTCACATCACGAACCATAGCACAGCACATGCAGTCTGTAACGCATCATCCAGTGTCTGCGCGTACCATTCGACGCCGTTTACAGCAGAGTGGTCTGTCCGCAAGACGTCCATTCCTTTGTCTAACATTGACGCAGAACCACAGACGTCTCCGCCGCCAATGGTGCGATGACAGAAGGATGTGGACGGCAGAATGGAATGAAATTGTCTTTACTGACGAGTCACGCTTCTGTCTGCAACACCACGATGGTCGCATTCGAGTCTGGAGACACCGTGAAGAAAGGATGCTGAACAGCTGCGTTATGCACCGCCACACTGGTCCTGCACCGGGTATTATGGTATGGGGCGGTATTGGATATCACTCTCGCACACCTCTAGTACGCATTGCCGGTACTTTAAACAGCCAGCGCTACATCTCCGAGGTGTTGGAGCCAGTTGTCCTTCCTTACATTCAGGGCTTGCCCACAGCCATATTTCAACAGGATAATGCGCACCACACGTGGCACGCATTGTCCAACGGTTCTTCGTCAATCGCCAGATTGAATTGCTTCCCTGGCCGCCTCGCTCTCCGGATCTTTCGCCGATAGAAAACATGTGGTCCATGGTTGCTCTACGATGGACTCAAATTCCATTCCCAGCTGCCACAGCAGATCAACTTTGGCAACGTGTGGAAGCTGCTTGGTCTGCTGTACCCCAAGAAGTCCTCCAAAGTCTCTTTGAATCAATGCCGAGGCGTGTGGCAGCGGTGATCTCCAACAATGGCGGCTACTCTGGCTATTGATTTTGGCAGGAACCACACTTCACAAAAGTCTATAAATTTAATTATTTGATACTTGGTCAACATGTTATCTACAAAATAAATTTTTTGTGATATCTCTTGTCTTTCTTGGTGTTGCAATTTGGGTGGCCAGCAGTGTATATATATATATATATATATATATATATATATATATATATATATTATATATATAACCCCCTTAATGGCCGTTCTTACAAAGGGAGTATGAAATTTCCTGTTCTAAAGAGGGAATCTGAAAAATGAGCCCCGTAAGCTAAAGGTTAAAGGGAATACAAGAAGCTAGGTACTATGGTATACTATTTGATAGTACACCTGATGTATTTCACAAAGATCAAATGAGTGAGGTAATCAGGTATGTGCATATTGAGAACGGCAAAGTCCAGATCAAAGAATCTTTTTTTTAGGATTTTTTTATTCTCAGCGGTAAAAAGGCAAATGAAGTGACAGAGGAAATTTTAAAGAATCTAGAAAGTGATGGCTTGGATATCACGCTTTGCAGAAGTCAAGGCTACGACAACGCATCGACCATGACTGGCATACACACAGGTATGTAAGCAAGGATCCGAGAACTAAATTTAAGAGCCCTCTTCTGGACATGTGCCAACCACTCACTCAATTTGCAAGGGGTGCACGCTTTTAGTCGTACTCCAACCAGTGTGGCATTTTTCGACACACTGGAAAATTTTTAGAATTTCTCGGGCTCAACTCACAGATGAGAAATTCTGACTGCCGTTGTGGGAGTAGCGGTTAAAAGGCTGTCCGATACAAGGTGGAGTGCACAGCAAGCAGCTGTGAAACCAGTAATGAACAATTTTGGATTTTTTTTTTTAATATATATATATATATATATATATATATATATATATAAAAGAGATACTTTGTTAGACTTGACTTTACATATGTCTTATTTTGAAAAAAGTTAATATTTTATTTTTATTTCAAAAAAACTTCTACTGTATTCACCTCAACACGAAAAGTTTTTGATCTATTCCCATTCTATTTTATTCATACTGATATTGTACATATATATATTGCCTTGTAAAAAGTAAAATCTTTTTAAGTTGAATGACCAGTAAAGTTAATGTAGATCAAAGTGAAGTATTTCTTTGGTTTTCCTTGAAACTACCGGAATATTAACTGGTGCCAAACTGGTTCCTTTTCTTTTTAATGAGAATTTTGTCTTTAACTATTATTGCTTTAATTAATCAAACGGCCAAGCCTTTTACAGTCCACCTTGGCCAGAGGAAAAATTCATGAACGAAAACCCGCGCCGTGCAATTGATTTAAATATTGTGCCAAATAGTAAGTTAGCGAGCTCATGGCTCAAGCGGTAAGAACATTGGTCTGGGAGCTGTACCGTGCAGAACGTCGTTGGTTCGATTATTCGAATCCGGGCCTTGGCGTAAGACTTTTTATCAATTTAACACTTAAACAGTTATGATCATTGCCCGCCTCGTACTGCACGAGTTCGCTGCCTTATTTTGTCCATTTTTTTCTCTGCACAGATCATTAGCCTATGGAGACTGTCTGATTAAGGCAAAGAAAGGCTAGCAGTCATTAATAAAGTTAAATATTGCCGTTTTTTGAGGGGTGGGGAAGAGGGGCTCAATGATAAATTCGCCCAGGCCCCAAATGATCTAGGTACGCCACAGAGTGTGGATTTTAAGAAGCTTTTATTTTCAACTGAAGGAATTTTTTTCAGTTTATATTTTAATATTTATAAAAGGGAAATATTTTAATATTTGCATTTGAATATTTATCTCATTTCTTTTATCAATATTTTCAATCCTATATGGATTACTTCTCCACCTGCCACTCAGAAGTTAAATGTTTCATTTGTACAGTACAAAATATAAGTAATATTATAAGTAGCGCAGCAGAAATACGCTTTCAATTTCACTTTGAGTGAGCCTCCTATTATCGAAGCTTTCTATCTTTCTATCGAAACTAGGCTTTAGGTTCTCAGTTTTTGTAATATTTTCTGTCCTCTTACGCTTAATATAATTAAAACAACCAGTGCTATTGAAAAAAATTACATTTTTCAATTTTTTAAGGCGCAGATACCCAACTGCTTAACTACTAGTTGGGGCACAAAGGTATTAAATGTCTTTTAAAATTTTTTAGCTCCTTTAAATCAGCTTTATTTTAGTTCATGTTTCATTCCTCATTTCTCGTCACTAAGTCGTGAAAACTTAGCCTTCACCGAACGACATGAACCGAAGAAGTCACAAGTCCGATATGAATTGAGAATGATGCATCTTGAACGACCGAACTACGTATAGGAGTGAAAGTAGTCAGGGATTCATGAGATAATTACATCTCTCATGAATCACTGACAAGCGAGCGCAAGTTGTAGAGAGATTCCTTTTTCGAAGAAGCTGACCTATTCTGAAAAATATGATCAATTATCAACTGAACCAGTAGATATAGCAGAGAAAAGTTTTCATGCATATGATTTGAATGTCACGTTAGAGAAACAACTATCGGAAGCTAGCGAGTGAGGTGAGAATTTCAAGTTGAATTCAATTTACATCTTTTGGTGTCAACTCCGGTTTGGTGTCTTGTACTTTTCCGAATATTATTTTATTATTTCGGCATACCATAGTTAATTTTACCCTCAATTTGAGTTGTAATAAGTCTACTATTTGTACTTTGAGTTATAGCTTTTAGCTCTAGTTTCTGGTTTGTTCATTCTTCATGTAATCTATCATGACGGCGGTGCTTAAGGTGACTGCCTATGTTCGGAGTCAATTTTAAAAAAAAATAACTTTTTAAGGATTTTTTGGTCTTTTATGGTAAAATAGCACTTAAAAATAAAAAAGGAACAAAAACTTACCTGTAAATAGCATACTTTTTTATAAATTGGTCAATTTGAAGTAATTTTTAATGAAATTTAGCTAAAACGCCTATCACTCTGTACAAAGTCCTAATGCTACTATTTTAATTTCCTTCTCACACATGATACAGATGACATTTATCTTCAAAATGATCTACAATCTAAGAGAAATTTTAAAATGCAAAAATAATACACGCAATTTATGTTCCAATATGAAAATTTTCCCCGATTCGTCATTCCTTTCCTTATAAAAACAGCCCCAAATAAAAAACTATTTATTATACACCAATTATTGTGCGTCATTTCATTAACAATAGCATATAAATCATTTCCTGAAAATTTTATCAAATTATATACATTATTATGAGAGATATCATGATAACCATAGAGATTTGTGCTAAAAAGCATAATTCTGAGAGAAACGCATTTAAAGTTGTTTGTCACTTCAATTTTGTAGCAGAAGATTTTTTAAAAATAGCTATAGATATGCTTCTAATTGATGAAGAATGAAAATCAAAACAGTTTTGAAAAGAGAAGAGATTGAATTACACGATTCTTGCAAAATATGAAATTGACCAAAATAGTCAAAAAATGACATTTTCAACGCAGGCAGTTACCTTAAAACCTTTTTTGAAGTACCAAAGTTCGATGTTTGAAGTACAATGAATCCATAAGTGTGAATGTTAAATATGAACTCGATAGTAATTAAGATCTTTAAACAGTCGTTAATAACTGAAATATTGCATGGAACATACCCCAATAAGAGGAATCATTAAGGGGATGCATCAGTAGACCTCGCAGATCGTTCGGTTCAATGTTAATGAATTGCGAAATAAATCTTTGCATACCGGGTTCCCTAATGAATATTTTTGAATTCTGTTTTCAGAATCTGAAAGTAGACTTCCAAAATAAATGCGTGGCTTTGCTAATTTTTTTTATTATTATTCAAAATATTTTTAAAATTAAGTTAAAGGTTCAAAATTCCAAAACGAGAGGCATCGCTTGCTAAAAAGCTCTGTAACAAAATAACTAATAATAATTTGAAAATTTGGAAAACAAGACTCAAATCTTGAAACTTCAGGCTTTTTTAAAGATTTTTTTTACATTTTTTGCGTTAATAGGTAATTTGTATTCTAAGCAGTTATTTTGCATTTCCATCTGTAAAACGGGAGTTTTTGGCTTAAACTCCGCCTCCACTGGTAGTGGGGGAAGAGTGCTACTTTCCCCTTCAACGTTCCCCCTCTCTGTCCAGCTGGGCGGTAATTCTATACCTGAAGGAGGGAGATGACACAAAGAACCTGACACAAAGAATTTGCGCTTGTGTATTCATTTTACTTGTGCTTCCTTGTGAGTTTTGAGATCCATCGGAAAGAATAGTAGTTCTATTTCTCTCGTTCTATAAGTGTTTACTTCCGTAAATAAGATTAATGTTCATTTAACATAAATATCACATCTTCGTGCTTTCCATGTAAAGAGTTCTCAAATTTCATTTCACCTGTTAATCTATATTTATTTCAATCATATACGTAAAATTTAAAATGAATCGGCGGTATCAACGAGACAACCCCGATGGTCGACATCTCAGAACATCTGCTAAAAGAAAGAGAAACCGAGGTGAAAATCTGAAAAACTGGAGAAACAATTAAGTATTCAGTGTATAGCATACATATTAAATATCTACCTGACACAAAAAAAATCTTTCTCTTTATCTTTCCTAACAATTTTTATTTTCTGAATATTCTGGACAATCTTTTCTCTTCATTCAATGTATGAAAGGGACAGCTGTTTCTTAGTCTTAAATAATTAGTAATATTTTATATTTTTTCTTTACAATGTAAAAGTTAAATACCTTCTTTTCGCGTAATCAAAAATTATCTGAGATATAAGTAGATATCTATATTATTTCATATCATTTCTCCTGGTTCGATTTATCTATTTTCATATAACTGTTAGCAAATTGTTATTTTTTTATT
>OU015494.1:23827399-23847399 GCA_907164885.2 Dolomedes plantarius
AGACATGAGGGAAAAAAAGATCGGGACCAACAAAAGAGGTCATGTTCTCTTTAAAAGGGATATTTTGGCAACTCTAGTTGTAGCGAATGAGCGCTGTGTTTTGTTTTTGCTGTAAGTTATGAAAGTAATTTAATTTGGATATATAACAAAATGCTGATTTTTTTAAGCATAAAAAATGCATAGAAAATGCATTTGATTTGATTTTTGAAAAACTTTTTGACAGATCTACCCAAATTGGGATTGAACCCTAAAATATCCTCTTACTGTGCCACTGGTGTATGTGTGTTTGTTTAGTTGAAATCTAATCTGAAAATCTAAAGAACTCTTCTAAAAACTCTCTTGTGTTTTTGGATGTAATTTTACTTTAAAATATATTTTGTTTATAGGTATAATCGAAATATTTAAAAATAATCTTAGTGGTATTATATTTTCGTCATTATTGAGAAATTTTCCGGAAAAAGTGTAAACTTATGTTATATAAAACACCAATTTTTTAATATTTAAATATTGGAGAAAAGGTTTAGAAGAAAAAAAATTATGCGCGAACCATCACAGAAATTTCACTACCTATTTGAAATGAGGCTGCCTTACTTAGCCCTGTTTCAAAACTTGACAGTGGTATCCTAGCTTTGCAAAAGTCCACCTATCTCATTTCAATTATCTCTACCCCCCTCCCCCGTAGGGTTCCCCTTTCACACTCCAACATGTGTTGACATGATGCAAAACATCCATCAAGCTCAATCCGTGGTCAGGGGTGGCTCTTGGTTTTCTGATTGGAGGAATATTCGTGCAGGGTAACCGCCCCTCTTCTGGTAACACGGGAGAATGTTTTCCCCGCAAAAGAAAAAAATTCTAGTGATGCATCCCCTTAAGGCATAGATATACATCACCAGTGTACTCAGTAACTAGGATCTAGGTTTTATCCTTGCTATAGGTTCTTCAGAATGGCAAAGCCGACAAGTACGCTGGTGAGGAAAGAATTTTAAAATGTAATTAGTATTAATATTTATTGGTGATGGACAATGTACAACTGAGCCGGGCCGATCCATCGTGGTGCCTCAGGGAAGTTTTAAAAACGGCTCTTTTTCAAATTTTCATAGATGCTCTAAGTAATGAATATATCACTATTGAAAATAGTCTAACTAATAGAATGATGGACATTTTGGGAAAATATGTATTAAATAGAATTTTATTTATTATTTTAAAGAAACAAACATTTTAAAAAATTGCAGAATTTAAAAAAAAAAAGCAGAAAAAATAAATTTGATTATAACTTGTTATGTAATAAATAATTGCTATATCATTTTCCGAGCCTTCACTGCAGGAAATTGCTCGATTGTATAGCTATAATTTATTATTTTAGATACCGTCTTTTCTATAGAAATTATTGCGAGATCATTTAATCGCTCTTGATTTGTTAGTTCAGAGATAACTCGTTAAAACTTTCAGCTCTGAAAAACTGAGTTCGGCGTGCCTCCTACATCGGCAGGTAGTAGAATTTTTTGAACTACAACAACGTTTGGAAATATGCATTCAAAATTTAATTTCTCATCCATCTCAAATTCAGCCGTTTTATAATAAATAGTCTAAATATTTGCTTATATTTTGCATTTTTACGAATTTCGTCATACATTAGATGAACTACTAATACTCTTATTCGTTAAAAATTCTCATTTTTACTCTGTTATTTGGGAGCCTATCTCACTTCGGCGCCCTGAGGCTGTCGCCTCGCCGCATGACTTATGCAGGCCTTGATGTACAGTCAATCTAGCCCATAAAGGAAGAAGAAAGGAAAGAAGCATTGTCTTCCACGAAATCTGGTACAAATTTAGACTGCTTTGAAGAAGCAAATAGCATGAACCTTAATAAAAGGAGTCCCACATGCAAAGATATTAGTTTGGGCTACATCTCTAATGTACCCAGCAGACATACTTCTAGGTTTCGCATAGGGCGAAACTAAAGTCGTGGCCTCTTATAACTTTGTGTATGTGCGTAAACACTTTCCGTTCATTACAAAGGATTCTCAAAAAAATTTCAGTGCATTAAAAACCATGGCAAAATTATTTCAATTTCCATAAGAAGACCAGTTTACAATGGGCTGATGGCAATGAATTTTTATATGTCGTACACTTCAGAAATTTTCATTTGACTATAGATCCTGTCTTCACTGTAAATTTTGTAAACATTGTTCCCGTTCATTAAGACAGAACTAGTAGAATAACATTGCAACACAGTCTGTGAATAAAGGTACAAAAATTTCTTTCCGCGAAAATTCAACGACCGGTCTTTAAGAGGCGGAGGTGCAGGCGGATGTTCAGCATTATTTTTAGAGAATATCTTTACAATACAGTTGGCTCTCTGTTTAACGACTTTCAAGGGACAGCGAAAAATCGTCCTTAAGTAGAGATCGCCCTTAAACAGAATTTGTGAAAAAAATAACATTTCCCTAAACACTTTACAGGCTTTGGAGTATCAATATATTTCTTAATATATTGGCGTGTTTAAAAATGTTATTTTTATTATCATTATTATTTTATTCACAAAAAGTTATTTTAAATTACATTGAAAAAAAGAGTACAAACAATACGATAAATTTGGTTTTAACAAAGTCAAAAAGTGTTAATTGCTTCATTTTTCGCCTTGTTTACGTTATTCTCTTTTCCCGATTTTCTAAAATGTTAAATGTGTCATCTTCCATTTTCGATGTAATATAGCGTATAGAGCAGAAGTTGCACGTGTGTAAGACGGTGGCAGTGTCTCATTTTCCGTGTCTTCAACTTCACCTTCTTCGTCTGACTCTGTGTTTTCGCTTACTATATCTTCATAAATTTTTTCTACATTTCTGTAATCTGTTTTTAAAACAGATTCATCACAACTGTAGAAATCTTGAATTGTAACATCCTCATCTTCAACAAGACTTCTCCATTCTTCAGGGGTAATGTCATCTTCGTGATTTCTACATCCGTACTTTGCCTGTCTCATTACAAGTTCTTGTGAATTCCAGCAACACGAAAGCAGTTTTTTTTTATTGTGGATGAAGAACTTGTTTTCTATGCTGATGTTATCATGTGCATTGCTTTCCAAGATCGTAAATTTCTAATTTCCTTAACTATCAGCGAATGGTTTTTTAATTTCCTAATTGAAGACTTTCTGTAGTATGCTTTCACACTGCGAATGATACCCAGGTCTAATGGCTACAACTTGCTAGTGCAATTAGCTGGTAAGAAATGAATAGTCAAATTTGTAAGGTCATTTTTGGAGTATGTGTAGTACAATATGGTCGATTAAAGTAAAATTAGTATAATTTTTTATCTATATATGTTGGATTATTTATTAAAATTTGTGATGTCATCCATGCTTTATTGTTAATCCGGTACTCACAAGGTTTCCTGGTGATATTCTTAAAACACCTTGGTTGGGTTTGATTTGCCTATAACTTGTGGTGGGAATTTCTCGGATCCATCCGAATTAGCGTACCAGTAAAACAGTCAATCGTTCCTTACTGTGTTTCCACCAAAGCACTTTTCGCCCATATGCGTTAAAGTTTATTAGGCACCCTATTGTGGGGTAGGCCCGTCGTACCGCATTGAATATATTCTTCCTCATTATATCCATCTAATATCCCCTTCAGCAATATTTTCCATTCTTCGACAATTTTTTTCATCTACCGGCGCCACTTTCGCCAGATATGCTTTTAAATGCAGTTCCAGATTTTTATTTGAACTTTGCCAACAGACTAGCTGAAGCCTGAAAATTTTGCATTCCAAACTTTTCTGCCAGAACAATAGCATTTTCTTTAATATCACTCCGAAAATGGAATGATTGCTCTTGCTTCATGAAACCATTGCAGGACTGCCTTATCAAACTGTTCTGATCGACCACATTGAATTTTATGCCATTGGGATTTGGATCTCAAACCAAATTTTTGTGCTGCTTCAGAATTTTCTCTTTGCTTGCTAAAATTCCTATGATAGAGGCTCGGGTAGCTGATATTGTCTTGCGAATTGGACTTTTGTTAGTCCAACACCTTTCTTCCCAGTATTCAATAATTTTCCGCTTTTCGTGTAGCGTAAGATGCTTTCGCTTTGATGGCCATTTTGCTCTGCTCGTATTCGCACTGGAATGAGCCCTACACACAACCATGAATTCTCCAAACATGAACATCTGCTTCCCGAAGGAGTGAGAGAAGGCTGCTATTGGACAGTTCGCAAGTCACATGACAACATATGTAGGGACAATAGAGTGATTCAGCTCCCGCACTAAGAGCTCCATGAAAGGAATATTTCGATCTTCCGAGAAACAGTAATCCCCCCTCCCGTTTTTCACACTGCAACAAGTCTATGATTTCAACATTGCAAACATCAAGGAAATTTCGGGTCTGTTATTGACATCAAACTTGTTTTCCCCCACAGAAGGAAAGAAAAGGCTCCCCGCCTGAAGATAAAATGTTGAAGGAACAATTTATTATGTAAAAGAAATCCTCGTTAAACAGAAACAATATCGTCCTTTAAATAGAATTTTTTACGTCGGAGGGACCGGGACTGGGAATATCGTCTTTAAATAGAGATAGTCGTTAAGTAGAGCGTCGTTAAACAGAGAGCCAACTGTACTTATATTTGTCGATTGTCGTGCTAGACGAAAACATGTGTATATATTTCGCTTTTAATAATATGGCGGACCAGCGAAAGTCTTTCAGTGTAGTGGAAAATCATGGAAAGGAAACTTTTATTTCATTAACAATAAGCAGACCGGTTTGCGAAATTCTGATGGTGATGATTTTTCGAATATCATATTATCCCGTCATGAGCTAGTAAATGCCTGCTGTAGTGATAGACATAGTCTGTGTTATTAATTTCGAATTATTGAGAAGAAATCGTGAAAAAAATTGCAGTTCTATTGAAAACTGGGACTGAAAAATTTATATCCGTGATAAACGCACTACTTGTATGAGGGTGATGGTAGTGACGATATTATAAAGATTGTACTCCTCCAACACTAACGCATTATTATGGATTTCAAAAGTTCTCTTTCAACAAAAAGAAAAAAAAAATACTGAGTAACGTGAGGTTAGGCTTGGATTCAAAATGTATCTTTTGGTTATATTTATAAGGGATTGCCCTGTGTTCTATAGTTTTACAGGAAAGGCTTTATTTTTTTTTTAATTGCCCAAAAGTTATAGGTATTAAATAAAAATTGCATAGTGAGTAAAACTACTAAAATTTAATCTTATACTCTTCCATGTATTTCAATTTCCCTTTTTTACAATAAATAAAAATTTTAATATTTTTTGTTTAGCAGAACACATTTTTCATAAATTATCATTTGAATGAAGAATGAAAAGTATTTTATAGTATTTCTTTCGGAGACAATGAAAAAATGCTATAATTTAATGTAAGAAAATTTTTTATTTTGAAATATAAATTAGTTTAACAGAATGAATATGAAGACTGTTCAAACTTAATATTAGCACACTGCTGTCATGGGCTTTTCCGACCAACAGTGCTTAAAAATAGTCATAAATAGCATTTACATTTCTTATATACATCAAACAACATCGTTATTTTCTACAGTCACTATGAACAATTTGAAAATATTTCGTACAGATTAAATATGTTGATGCTTTACATCCTGTCTTTTTTTAGTGACTATCACCCTCAAGGGTATCTAACCCCGGAGCTGATTCAATTTGATTTGTAAAGTCAAATGACTTAAGGCAGCTATGTACTAACCCCATTGGATTCGCTCACTTCAATGTTAACCTATGGAGAAAATTTGTCCACGGATTGCCGACTTGGATTCAAAGATTAAAAAAAAATTATACACCGTCATAGAGAAAGAAATTTTACATTTGTGTACATGTTTCGCTTTTTTTAGAAAAATGCAATTAATATTTTAAAATTTATATTATTCGGGGAAAAATCTGGTATAGTGTGTTTTAAACGCTCATAAATTCCTTCGGTGGCCGAAATTTATAAAATGAATTCTGTAGCGATTTGCAGAAAAGTTCAGGCTATCTGACAATACCAATTTTATTTGATTATCAGCATTTATGTACCAGTAAATAGTTGACAAAAATATATTTTAAATGAAAAATTTGGGGCAGCGCTTAACCCCCTATAGAGAGAGAGCCATTACAATCCCTCAAAATGTCAATCCTAAGGGGGGTGGAATTCTTGAACTGTCAACGGACTCCTCTCACCACAAGAATCTGCAAGAAGAGGAAAAGGGAAATACGATTTTTTTCTTAGTACATAGCAGCCTTAAGCCAGTAGGTTAGTATTGGTTTATAAAAGTTGCGAAGGATTTATTTAAATAAACGCCAAAAATGAATAAAAAATTTCTCCCTGCAAAATTTCTCTACAGTATCTAGTTGAGACTGAGAATATGATATCCTTTAAAACATATCGACTGCATTTAAGATATAACTTAGAATATTGATAGATGTAAAAAAAGGAATTTTCTCGATAATTCTAGACTGACTTAAAATCTATACTTAAAATCTAATTCCCAGTCACAGGTTAAACTAGGACGTAATAACAAACAAAACAAAAACTGCAGGATCAGAAATCGGAACATATAAAAATCAGAGTGTCTAAAATTATCGCTTCGGGTCACTAATATGTTTTAGACAGTAGTTAATAATAGGGAACATCGACTATTGCTCAAGGATTTTCTTAGAGGATATTGTGGATTCTTTCTTCTTTCACTGCTCCGAGCTATTTGTATGTAGATCTCGCTTTTGTAAGTATTTACATTTTTCAATTTTCTGTTGTTTCTTCCGCTCTGTGTGGCAACTCTTTGTTTTTGACGGTTGTTGTTGTTTAGCCATGTGACAATCGGTCGCATAGGTTTTGTTCTGCAATAAACTCAAATTGACTTCATTCCGCTTTTAATTTTGTTTCTTTAACACACCAAACGGTCGTGTATATTTGGTCCGTCGTCTTTTGCCGGAGTCATCGGCAATCTATGGATATTTCGAACAGTCATTGAAATTAATTTGAATTCCGACACTGCTCGGAACGCATTGTTAGGAATAACCCTTTCGATTTCGCTGCCTGCATTTTTCGTTGCGAGCGGAAGTCATATTTTTGAACTTTGTTTGATTGAAAGAAGATTTTGTCTGTCTTCTCGGTGCTGATTTAAAAACTTTTCGAATGACATTTTTATTGAAGTGCTTCATTGGAACTTCGATTGTTTTGATTAGTGCCAAGGATTTGTACACAATTTCGTCGCTTCTTGATTGAAGATGAGTCTTCATTCATTTATTATTTTTGAAAAATGGATCTCAAGTTACTTTTAACACAAAAGAAAGTTGCAAAATGCAACTTAACAAAGTTAAAAGATAAAATAAATTCTGAGATCGCACAAGCTGATGTTGCAAAAATTGAGCTTTTCAAATCGAAACTGAACAATTTAACTAACGACATTTCGAATGTTTTTGATAATATTTACAGTAATTGTGAGGAAAAGGATTTTGATAGTTATTTTGTTGAATGTCATTCATTGCAAGACATTACAGATGAGCTTTATTTGATGATTGAGCGCAGAAAATTAGGGAATACTAGCAATGGAAGCTCAAGTTCGGTTAGCACTAGGTCAGATTGTATTGAAGTTAAATTGCCACATTTATCATTGTCAACATTTTCCGGTGACATGATTGAATGGCTTACTTTTTCTGACTTATTTAACGCAAGTGTGCATAAAAATGTAAATTTGACAAACGCACAAAAACTTCAATATCTTAAGAGTTCGTGCAAATCAGATGCGCTGAAAATTATTCAAGCTATTCCAATTTCAGATAGTAACTACAAAATTGCTTGGGATTCGCTTGAAGATCGGTATTCGAATAGGCGTGAACTTATTAATACATTGATTAAGAAACTCATTACGCAACCGAATATTGGCGATTCGCCAAATGAAAATTTGAACTTGGTCGACGTAACGAATGAGTGTGTACGTTCGCTTACCGATTTAGAACAAAAAGTAGATGGATTTGCCGATACACTTGTAACTCATTTAATTGTTGAAAAATTGAATAAAAACACTCGAATTTGGTATGAACGACAATTAAAAATTGATGAAATTGGAACACTTGAAAATTTACTTTTGTTTTTGAAGGAACATGCTAGAATGCTACAGAATAGCAAAACCAATATGAAGGATTTCAAGAATAATTCTAAGGTCACTTCGCTTGTTTCTTACACTGATATAATATGTGCTTATTGTAAGAAAAATCATCATGTATATAGATGTGACAAGTTTTTAAAATTACCTGTTTTCAAACGTTTTAATTTTGTGAAATCTTGCCATTTATGTTACAACTGTTTATCTAATTTGCATAGTTCTAAATCTTGCAATAGTTTAAATAAGTGTAGAATTTGCAATGCAAACCACCACTCCATTTTGCATTTGTCTAAGCCTAGTAATAGTGATGAAAATACTCTTGCTACTAATAATGAAAATAATTCATCCCTTTCTGCTCGGGCTAGAGATTTTACTCCTCGAAATTCACCACAAATTACTACTGATAATTGTTCCAATGCTTCGAATCAGATTGATAGTAACTTTGTTAGTAATAGAAATGTTAACCAAGAGGTTTTGCTATGTACTGCTCAAATACGAGTTCGAAATTCATCGGGCAATTTTGTACACTGTCGTGCCCTCCTTGATTCTAGTTCCCAGGCTAGTTTCATCACAGAAAATTGCATTCAAAAACTTGGATTGGCTAGAAAAACTACAAATATACAAATTTCGTGCTTAGGATCGGCTGCATCGCAAACCAAGGGTGAATTGGACATTACTTTCACTCCTCGTTTTTCTTCAGAACTCTCCTTTTCTACTTCAGTTTTTGTTTTGGACAAAGTTTGCGGAGATTTACCACATAAATCATTGCCATCGAACATTGTTCACTCTTTCAATGATTTAGTTCTTGCGGACCCTAAGTTCTTTAAATCATCTCCTGTAGACATTCTTTTGGGTGTTAATGTCTTCATGTCCCTGATTGTTAGTGAACGAATCAAGCGAAACAATGAGCTTCCCACAGCTATTAGGTCAAAATTAGGTTGGATCATTTCAGGTACAGCAGTTTTCAGCTCTGATGTATGCTCTTACATTTCTCTAAATAATTTACAATTGAATACCGAAGAAATAGTTAAGAAGTTTTGGTCCCTAGAAACTGTTCCAGATGAAACAGTTTTGTCTAAGTCAGAAATTAAATGTGAAGAGCATTTCAAAAATACACACTACAGAGACAGTACCGGCAGATATGTTGTTAGATTACCCTTTAAGAAACCTTCGTCAAATTTGGGTAACTCTAGAGGGTTAGCTCTCAAAAGATATATGCTTCAAGAAAATAGGCTAATTAACAAACCGGAAGTACACACATTGTACAAGGAATTTCTTAATGAGTATTTAGAATTACGCCATATGGAAGTTGTACCTAGTTCTGAACTAACTCCTTCTTCAGTGTACTACTTGCCACATCATCCTGTTTTGAAGCCCTCTAGCACTAGCACAAAGCTTCGAGTTGTTTTTGATGCCTCAGCTAAGATATCCCATGGATGCTCTCTCAACGATTTGCTGTATGTTGGTCCTACAATTCAACCTGAATTGTTTGACATTCTAATCAGATTTAGAACGCATACTGTTGCTATTTGTGGGGACATCGAAAAGATGTACAGGCAAATTCGCTTAAACCATGAAGATGCCAATTTCCAGCGCATCTTTTGGAGAAATGATGCAAATAAACCCATCCAGGAATATAGACTTTTGACAGTCACTTATGGCACGTCTCCTGCACCTTATTTAGCAACTCGATCGCTTCTTCAACTTGCTCTAGACGAGCAAGATAACTACCCAAGTGCATCCAGGGTTGTGAAATCTGATTTTTATGTTGATGATCTGCTGACTGGTGCTTCTTCAAAAACAGAAGCAAAACAATTAGTTCGTGATATTGACTCACTGATGCGCAAGGGTGGTTTTACGCTTCGAAAATGGTTAAGCAATGAATCAGAAATTTTGAAAGAGTTACCTCTTGAACTCGGAGAAGATTCAGACCACTTGGACATTTTGAAAGATCAACCAAGGAAAGTTCTGGGTATCAATTGGCACCCCCATAGTGACACATTCGATTTCAAGGTTCTTCCATCTAGTACCTTTGCGGTAACTAAAAGAAGTGTGCTTTCAGAAGTCGCAAGACTGTTTGATCCATTAGGCTGGCTTGCACCAAGTGTGGTTTTCGCTAAGATATTTCTCCAAGAATTATGGATTTGCAAGGTCCAATGGGATGACTTACTTGATCCCCAAAGAGCTTCTACTTGGACTTCATTTCATAAAGAACTAAGCTTACTTAACATTCTCAAAATTCCTAGACTAGTCATAATTGAAAAGTGTCACAAAATTGAATTGCATGCATTTTGTGACGCCTCGGAAAAGGCGTACAGCACTGCTATTTATGTAAAATCATATTCAGATGAAGGAAGTAAGGTTGCATTGCTGTGTGCTAAAACTAGAGTCGCACCACTCAAGGTTCAATCATTGCCCAGACTTGAACTTTGTTCTGCCTTATTGCTTGCGAAACTGTTAGAGACTGTCATGAAATCTTTAAATGTGCCATCTCAAAATTGTTTCGCTTGGTCCGATTCTACCATCACACTCTCCTGGATCGCTTCTGAATCACGGAGGTGGCTTCCCTTTGTAGCCAATCGAGTCTCGAAGATTCAAGATAGTATACCAGATGTAAAGTGGAGTCATGTCAAAGGAAAATCCAATCCTGCTGATTTTGCCACAAGAGGTTTACAACCTTCTGAATTAATTGATTGCGATCAGTGGTTTCATGGACCAAGTTGGCTCCAAAATAAATTTGAAGAACTTTCGGAGTATGAGCAGCCTCATTCCAATCTGGACAGTGAAAACATACTCAAAGAAGAAAGAAAAGGCTACGTTGTTAATTTTGTCAAAATTAGTGAAGATTCATTCCTGTCTAAGTTTTCATCTTGGTTGAAACTTTGTCGCATCACAGCATACTGTTTGAGATTTGTGAACAACTCTTTGAAAAAATCCAAAATGAGAAAAGAATTTCTAACTAGTAAAGAACTAAATGATGCAATGTGTGCTGTGATAAGAACCTTACAGCGTTCTGAATTTCCCGAAGAAATGGCAAGTTTGAAGGCTGGGAAACATTGAAGTCTTCCTGTCGAATACTTTCATTAAGCCCGTTCTTGGATCAGAAGGGAATAATTCGTGCTGGAAGACGCTTAATGAACTCAGAGCTTTCCGAAGATCAAAAGCATCCGATACTCATCCCTCAGAAACATTTTATCTCTAAACTTATCATAAGACATTATCACGAAACTTATTTGCACGCAGCCCCTGCACTTTTGCTTTCCTTAATCAGGCAAAAATTTTGGATTATCGCAGCTAGATCAGAAATCAGAAAAATTGTTCAGCAATGTGTTATTTGCTGTAGACATCGCGCTCAAGTGGCCAAGGAAATGATGGCAGACTTGCCAGCATCCAGGATTACAGCTTCACGAGCTTTCCTTCGAGTTGGTTTGGATTTTGCTGGCCCATTCATGATAAAACATAAATTTGGTCGTGGCCAAAAATCATTTAAATCTTATGTTTGTATTTTTGTTTGTTTCACAACTCGAGCTGTCCATCTGGAAGTTGTTGAAGATCTTTGCTCTAGAGCTTGTTTAGAAGCATTGAAGCGATTTATTGCAAGGAGAGGAAAGCCAAAGGAAATATTTAGTGACTGCGGTACGAATTTTAAAGGTGTAAGCAAAGAAATTCGGAAATCTTTCTTATCATGTCAAAAAAGTGAACACCTTCAAGCATTTTTGTCTTCAGAAAATGTAAAGTGGAATTTTATTCCTCCAGGCGCTCCACATTTCGGCGGACTGTGGGAATCTGCAGTTAAGTCCATGAAACATCATCTTCGAAGAACAATGGGAGCAGCAATCTTAACTTATCCTGAATTCATGACCTTAATTACTCAGATTGAGGCATGTATGAATTCCAGACCGTTAGCTCAGCAATCTGATGATCCCACAGATTTATCGGTTCTCACACCTGGTCACTTCCTCATTGGAACTGCTCTCACAGCTCTGCCAGAAGAAAACCAACTAGATCAACCTAGGTCTCTTGTTGACCGCTGGAGACTTCGTCAATTAATTTTCCAACATTTTTGGTAACGTTGGAGCAAGGAATATCTATCTCAACTACAACATAGAAATAAGTGGAGAAAATCTCACGATAATTTATCTGTGAATGATTTAGTTTTGATCAAAGAAGACAACATCCCTCCTCTCCAATGGAAATTAGGTCGAATAACTCGTGTCCACCCCGGCTCTGATGGAAAGGTTAGAGTTGTAAGCATTCGCACTTCAAATAGTGAAATCAAAAGACCCATTGTCAAGATCTGCCCATTACCAGTGAGACATTCTGAATTTTGACATTTTGAACTTGAACATTTTGATCTTTAAGCTGAACCTTGACATTAATTTTAGATTTCAATTGTTACCTAATTTCATTTATATTCCCAAATATTAACTTTGTTAAAAATTTGTTATTAATCCTTTTGTTTAGTTTTTTTTTTTAGATTTTCAATTTTGTTTCTTTGAAGCCCCTGAGGGCTTCAAGGCGGCCGGAATGTTCCGAGCTATTTGTATGTAGATCTCGCTTTTGTAAGTATTTACATTTTTCAATTTTCTGTTGTTTCTTCCGCTCTGTGTGGCAACACTTTGTTTTTGACGGTTGTTGTTGCTTAGCCATGTGACAATCGGTCGCATAGGTTTTGTTCTGCAATAAACTCAAATTGACTTCATTCCGCTTTTAATTTTGTTTCTTTAACACACCAAACGGTCGTATATATTCACTATTGAGATTTTTTTTTGTGCCAGGCAATTATTCTATGGAAATTCCCCCATTCATGGCTCGATTTATGTTAACTTATAATTCATGGCTCAATTTTTGTTCACTTATTATATGGCTTGCTCAGTAGGAGAATCAACGCTCACCCCAACATGTGAACATGGATATAACATCCATGTCTTACCCGGGATCTGTATTCGCTCCCACGTGGTGGTGTATTATTATGGTAACCAACATGCAACATGGTTTACAGTGTAATGATATAGTTTCAGTGAGTTTTTAAACCTCAGGTGAAGGTACATTTAAAAGGAAATTATACCAACACACACTTTTAACTTCAAATATAGTGAAAATTGGAAGCAATGCAGATTCCCAAAGACATAAGAATGAAAGGATTTGATGCCACAAACACCCTTTATGAGTAGCCCTTTACAGCAATATGATAAATACGAGATATTTTCCAGAAATCAAGTCATTTTTGAAAGCTAATTATTCTCTAATTATATAAATGCTTGTTTAATTTCTCAACTCCACAAAATCAGATTATAACACAAACTTAAGTACAAATCAGAAAGACGTAAATACAGTTACATGTTTTTTCTTTACCTTTTTATAAAATTAAATCAGCTGTATGTAAAATCTTTAAATTTATCCAGTAGTGCTGATTATTCAATTTTAATTCAAGTATTTGAATTTTTACGACACTATATTGAAAGCGTATTAGTTGGCAGATAAATAAAAAACTCCTAAATTTAATATTCACGAATAAACGGAACTGAAAATTTAACTTGAAGTGAGGAAATTCATAAGTATTATGGTAACGTAGCTTGATGAAAATTAACCATACATTCTGACGGTTTAGGTTTCTTAAGTGTATAATATGAACCTTTATTTTTGAGTATCTGACTGGCAGTAGCGCAGTTATTCGTTTCTGAAGTGATTAATAGTCACCTATTCTTTGAGCCCTGTTTGCATAATTAAGGCAGATTTTGTAAAATGAGTTAATTCTTCTATTGTTGTAATTATTAAGAGTAGCCCTCCAATGAAGTAAAACAAAGGAATATGTTGCTAACCAGATAGAAATCATATTTTCGGTCAGATGATCCATGTTTTTTACAATCTATGTAAATGAAAATATTCGACTGATAATAGAGTTCACCGCACTTCATATTCGTATGCTGTTTTTCGGTGTACGATGACGCAGTACCTATAGTTTTTTTTCTTTAAATGGAAGTTTGCATTTACCTATTCTTTGGGGGTGGGAGTTTGGGGTGCCTTGAGTGGATGACAGATCTGTACTGTTTGTCCGGCATCCTCGAGCCCCACAGCAATAGAACTTGGGAAATTAACCCTCGACTGCGTATTCAGGTATTGCTACGTAGCAACTGGTCTTCAGTGATTCATGGGCCTATACGCGAAAGCGGAGGGGGCCGAGGTGTCAATTGAAATTACCTATTCTTTGGTAAACCCGAAAAAAAAATAAAGCTAACTTTCTTCTTTCGTACTATAATGGGATGATTGGGGTTATTAATTATGATACCCAATGATATGATTTACATATGTAGAATTAAGTACTGCGCTGTGTATTTTTTTTTTTTTACAAATCATTACAGACCATCTGATTGATATAATAATGGATACATTTATTAATACATTATGTTATCACAAATAATCTCTTCATTTACAGTTTCATTCAATATCATTATAACCCTTTTTATTTTTTTTTACTTCCTACAATACAATTATCACTAGTAATTTCTTATCAATTATTATACCTTTACTACAATATTTTCTCATTTAATGGATTTTATAACCCGTTCATCGACTCATAATAACATCATATTTCAACGTTATATCAATTTCTAATAGAAAGATCTATAGTATATACATTCGGAATATGTGGTGTATGAATGAGAAATCGCGATGGCACACGTTTAAAACAAGTGATCAATACGGAGCACAAACGACACATACCTCCATTGACGAACTCTCACGAAGTCAATTTAATGCGCTGGCACTGTCTGGGAATAGGTCTTTCAATTCGCCCTCCTTTGATAAACTCGTTCTGCAGTACATCAAATGCGCTCGCGTCGTCTTGGAACCCTCCTTTCAAACCCGTTCTATGGTTGCGGCACGCTTTCAGTGTCCGTAAATTCAGCTTGTAGCATACGGTAGGTCATCCTGCTCAGGCAATTCGATTCTTGGGATGGGGCACTCTGCTTCCACTTGATCGGCCGGCTCTATTCTTTCATAGAATCTGGTTAATCTCGATGTTAGTCACTGCCTAGTATTTACGCTTTGGGGACATCGGTGCAAATAAAGCGTCAAGCTATATTAATTTATAATACGCTGGCTAAGTTTCATCTCGAGCTTTCTCATTCTAAATTAACTCGTCGGCTCATGCCTTTAACTACGGGCTAAGTGTTTGTCCTTTCCGCTCCTCTGTCGTAATAATTTTTTAGGATCCCCGCATCATCTGATCTGTTCATTCCTTCGTTTTCTTATTGGTCAGATATATTTTATTCCTATTCTATTTTGCTACTCATTTCTTTCCAGAATCTTCTTTTTCTCCGCCTTCTCGTAGGTGGGGCCACTCGCCTCCCATCATCATTATTCCCACGGCAATATTCTCATCTTCTCGAATATCATCTGTTTCCGATTTTCAACCACTTAGCCCACACCATCACTATTCAACGCATTTTCCTCGTTAGTGTGCTTTCCCCTCTTCCTATATCTTTCACATCTGCATGTGGTCTAAGCATACCCCTCATTGTAAATTTCCTTTGGCGGTTTCTTTTTCATCCTTAATGGCACTTAAACATCCTGTTTCTTTTCTAAACTATGTCCACGTCCCTCGCTTATTTATCACTCGTCATTGCTTCTCTTAACTCGATCATTTCTTAAATGATTCCTTCATCCGTGCCTAATGTTGCGGTGCTTTTGAACCGTAACACGTACTTAGTCCAGGATGTTCTGGTGCTGCTGAATACTACTTGTTTAATCAGTGCTCCTGCTATTATTTTAACTGCCTTATTTGAAATCACAAGAAATAATATTATGTCTCTTGAGTCCTACATCTTTATGTGCCTTGAATCGGAATCGACTTAAAATCCTGTTCACAGCAGTGGACTTACGAATGCTTACGTTAATTTTTGAAGAATTTCAGATGTTTTGTTGGGGAATTAAGGAGAGAATGATGTACATGGGATACACAGTTTAGATTCTATGAAAAATGTTTACAGGTAAGACAGCCAAAATACAAACACAAATTAATAGAAAAGACCCAAAAAGGAGACTTTTATTTACACGGCATTTATTATGAATGAATAAGTAAACTTCAACTGATTCTCAAACATGTTTTTTAATATATAGTTATAATCTTTATTTGTATAATAGTAATTTTATTAAATAATGGTAGAAATAACAGAGGGAAGATTGCTAAACGAGGAATTTTTTTCTGAGGGGCTTGTTTTAAACTCATTTAATCATCACAAGTACAGTTGAAAAACAAGTAAGCAACCCCTGGATACCATTTATCACAGTCCATTGTAAGAGGCTCCTCATCACCTGTCACTGAATTTAACCAGCATGCCCCTTGATTGCTAATATAATCAGCAGATCTGCAACCTTGTGTATCCCAACAGAAAGACATGCACTCGCTTGGACTCTCCACTTTTTTGTAGCCTGCATTGAAGAGGTAAATGCAAGCGTTTTCGACGTGTCCGAAATGTACTGAAATAAAGTTAAAAAGGAAAATTTAAATCACCTTACTACTAGCAAACAGTACAAGAGTAGAAAAAGTTTTCTATTAATATAATTGAAATTATAAGACTATAATATATATATATATAAATTATAGTGATATATATATATATATATATATATATATATATATATATATATATATATATATATATATATGTAGGATTTGATTATCGCTCTTAACCACGCCCCTCAGCAGGAGTTCCCGTACTCCGAGAGGTTACTCCAGAGTGTAAAATGTTTGAGGCGAAGAGTGGCAACAGGTGGAACGACAACATGTAAGTAAGATGACGGTGGGTGTGGGGCGGAGAGAGAGACGAAGTTTGATGTGAAGACGCCATTGACGTTTGGTTGTGCTTTTACTTACTTACGACGTATTGATCTTTCAATAAATCTGTTTTAAAAGGAAGGTGTTTTTATTCATCACAATCGACAGAGCCCACATATATATTGTTTAAAATTATTTTACTCAAGATTTTCTACTATTGATTTGTTTTATTTGGTTCATAAATAGTTCTTTATATGTTCTCTTAGCTTTTTACTAAGCTATTATAATACTTGCAATATGCTTTGGTTTTTTATATATTAATTATAATTAACCTAATATGTTGGTTCAATTGAACTTATACTTTCTTCTTATCATATCATGAATTATAGTAAACCAATTTTAGCGACTGGCAAATTGGCATTTCATACTAATGATGTCAATGCTCGGTACATAGATACTTATTGTGGTATCAATGGATCGTCAAACAGTTACCAATCATCTTCATCCTCTTTCTCTGTGCCCTCTCCATGTTATCAAGTCAGGCAAAAGACATTGGTTTTTGATAAATGCTCTAATAAGCTTTGTAAAACTTGTCCCCTAGCACACAATTCACAAATTCAAGTAAAATCACAAAAACAAAAATTCTGTAAAACTTATAATTGCATATACAAAATCACCTGTAGTTGTTGTCATATGGAATATATAGGACAAACTTCTAATCCACTACATATTAGAATAAATTTACACCGTTCTAATATAAAAAAATATAACACACTAAATATTCAACCACTAAACATTGAATTTGATCATTTCAAAAAACATAATTTTGAAAATATTGTTATCTCCATTGTTGATATAATTAAATCACCCTCTGAAAGGTTATATTATGAAAATATACATATGCAAAAGCATAAAACTATCTTTCCATATGGCCTTAATCAAATTTATAAACTGAAAAATATAGTTAAATTTAATTTTACTGATGTGTCAGTTCATCCTATTTACCCTCAACTAATCGAAGATACTAAGACATCAAAAAGAACTAAAAGAGGTAAAAGTTATAATAAAAGTAAGACTTTTGATTGTAACTTATATAAAAATGCTTTAATAAGTTTTCAGGAAAGGTTTATTATTGATTATCAATATAAAAAATTAAAAGCTTGGATATTTTTTATCGTTACAAAAAATATCATTAAGCTATATCAACTATTTTTAAGTACTAAAATAAAGAATTATTACTATCAGCATCTGGTATATGATTTAATATTAACACGGGCTAATCATTTAAAAATAAACTTATATAAAAAACAAAATACAGCTAATAACACTTATTGTGTATTAAATTTTACCAACCATAAACTAAATGATATAAACTTCAATAGTATATTTGATAAACTTCATGATATGTTTCCTATAAATGATATAAAAGTAAAACGTGCCTTTAAATATACTCTGCCTATGGATAGACTTATATTTAACTATAATCAGGTCTCAAAAAATTTTTCTCAATCAATAAATTTAAAATGTGTATGTCATCTGCCCAATTACAATAGTTATGTTGATACGGCACATGGTCATGTAATAATAGGCAATTTGGAAATAGTGGATAATTTTGCACTGCGAGAGTTGATGAGTTTGGGAACTAAGTATAGTTTACCTAGTACTAATAATAATAAGAAAATAATAAGTTTCTTAAATGCTGATTTAGATAAATTTATATACAAAATAGCAATTAATTATTCTATACCTACAGAAACCTTCAACCAATGGAAAATTAATTTACTAAAACTAGTACATACTAAACTACCCAATATTAGTAATAACATTAATAATCCCTATAAACACTTGAAAGATGCTATAACAAAATTACAAGAAGACTTTATAATCACTTATGTAGATAAAGCGGCCAACAACTATGCAATTATTTGTAAAAAATATTTTGCCATAAGTTTAAAAAAACAGCTAGAAAATAGTGATGTTTTTCAGCCATTAAAAGAAACTACTAGTATTATTATTAAGAAAATAATAGCAAAATATAAACTACTAGGTATATCATGAAACAATTATCGTTTTCCATATATTACTTTAGTTCCTAAATTTCATAAAACACCTATTGCTTTTAGAGCAGTAGCCTGTGGTCACAACACTTATGCTACTAAAGCAAGTGTAATATTATTAAATTACCTTAAATTTATCTATAAAAATATAACATCTGGTGTTTGCGGTATAATTGATAATAGCTTTAGTCTAATTAGAAAACTACAAACATTAGATAATTATAAAAATGTAGTAACTTATGATTTTAAAGATCTATTTAATAATATCGATTTAATTGATTTAAATAGAATAATCATAATGTTAGTACAAAATAATATTCAATACTTAGGCAACGAAATTAAACTAAATCGTTTCAATAGGCTCCTAGATTTAGTAACTAAACATAATTACATAGTTTATAATAATAGTATATACTTACAGTCCAAAGGTGTACCACAAGGTGGTAATGCTTCAAGTATGCTAGCTAATTTATACTTATATTATTTTGAAATTAATAACATAGAAAATTGCAATTACAATATATTTAGGTATATAGATGATATAATAGTAATTAATAAAAGTAATTACCATATAGACTTAAATTTTTACCCTCCTAATCTGGAACTAATTAAAAGTAGCCATGATAATATTAATGTAAACTTTTTAGATATTAACATTAAATTAAATTCTCACAGCAAATTTACTTTTGACTTATACGACAAAAGATCTGACTATAATTTTAATATTGTTAAATTTCAAAATTACCTAACCTGTTTACATAAATCTGTTTTTAATAACATTATTGTAAATCAGTTAGTTCGTATAAATAGGCTATGTTCTAAAGACAATAGGAATAAGCATATTTTAGACTTGAAAGCTGTGCTAACACGTAATAATTACCCCGAAAGTCTATCCAAAAACATAATTGGTTGTTTTAGTTTTAATGAATAGTTTGTTCTGTTGCATTTAATAAGTTAAACATAATAATAAGAAAAATTAGAAAAAATAACTACTAAAAATAAAAAATAAAATAAAAATCATAATTAAAAATAAAAATAAG